>JBAKBP010005178.1:69635-125527 GCA_037953745.1 Lithodes maja | reverse complement strand
TATTCGCATAAATGACCCACCTTAGGAAGTATTTAAGGGTACCCCCCAGGAGATTTATGGTTCTAAGCCGACAGTTAGAAGGTAAAACCGGGTCATTTAGGACCTGGAAGAGGTCAAATATTACATCAAGGCTCTCACGGCATTGAATACGAGCCTACTACTAAACATCAGGTTTTCCTTCCTTCCCTTTGGGTTGTCAAACCCTGTAGTATAGGCAGTTTTATGTTTCGCTTGAGTATGCCTTGTTTACCTTACGGCCACTCTCCATACTACACCTGTACAATCATTTCCAATACAAAATACAATAAACACAGGTGGACTCACCAATATATGCAACATAGATGCCGGGGTATTGGGTGGTGAGCCTGTGTGTGGTGATGATGAGAGCAATACCAATACCCAGGAAGAGGAGGGCAAACACCACAAACAGGATCCCTCGGCACCGCGCAAACTCTGGACCCACTGACGACCTATCAATGGACCGTTTAGCAAGTTAGTGTGGTTTACTTTATATCACTGAAATAATCAATTTCTTCAAACTAGGGCTCCCAAACAACATACAGTATGTGGGTCTCATAAGTGGAATAGGTTCTTGACATTTCATATTCATTTGGTGCTGAGATGTTTCCAAATTATACTGTAGTAGGAAATTATAACTGCATTGCAGTGAAAGCAAACAGTACAAAATATTGCTACTTACACTTTCCGACAATGTGGGCATCTGGCAAGTGCATTGTTAAGCGTGTTGAACTGTAAACAAACAAAAATATATGTATAATTTTACATATTAAAGAGTGGATATAAACTTATGAATATCACTGTAATTTACTCACTATTGGCATTGGTTCACTCACAGATTCAGGTACAGTAAATAGGTATTGACCCGATCAAGTATTCGCAAAGGGAAAAGTTCACAAATTATCCTCATCATAAAGCATTTATGTCTATCTGTCTACCCATTACAGTACAGTATGTTCCAATCTATCTATCTAATAATCTACCTACCCATCAATATCTATCTAACCATCCACATCTCTCCCTCCCCCCAATACAGTACAGCCCCATTACTAATGTTTATTAAACTAACAATTTCAAGTTTAACAATAGGATAGAAACGGTCCTGAGCCTCATAACCAACTACCAAAACCTCAGAACTAACGACTGAGTGTCTCGGACTCTTGGAATCTCGGTCGCCTTGTTGTTGTTGTCGTTGCGAATGGCGATATCTATCTAGCGGCGGAAGAAGAAGGCCAGTCGCTACATTGGAATGGTGGCCTCTTTTTAGTTATTGCTGTCCTGAAGAAGCAGCAAACACAGAAAAACTAAGAACAAAAAGATGAGAAGCACATACAGTAGAGTCACGCATCTCACGCATTTTGATCCCACGGTACTATCCAATGGCTACCTGAATTCTCATCATACGAAAAACCACACGATTCCCACGGATGCAGAGCTAATGGAAGCTCTACAGGACGCCGAACTTGATCCCATGGACGATGATTTCACGGGCTTTGGCAGCGACGGTGGGGTGACAGAGAACGAGAGTGGGGCCACGGAGGGTGGTATCTAACATCCGCCTCCCGTCTATTACCACATCCATCACAATAATCACCTCATCAACTTTTCTAAGTTTTTTGTTTGTGTTTTACTTACCTTTCTTTTCATAGCAGCTTGTTTTGAAAGGCGTCCGTCCAACGCATGTAAACAACAGCTGGTAAGGCGTCGCTTGTTCGTGTGTGGCTGTGTTATTGTTAAGTACTGTAGTGAAAAGTAGTGAAAAGTGGCTGACATCGCCACAAAGTTCTCTCCACGGAAATCGTCATCACAACTGAACCAGTTGACTTAGAGAGCTCTACTCAACGCCATTCTACAGGTACGAAACACATCTACGCTAGGGGATGCGCGGGAATGTGGAAGCAGTCAAAATAATATTATTTTTATTAATCTCACCACCACACCCCCAATGAAATTAATTAAAGTATATATGATCCACCGGGATTACAAAGATACGGTAGCCTAGGCGAGACGTTTTTTTGGCAAAATCCCCCAGGTTTTGGGGATATACCGGTATTATAGAATGCGTAGACGAGGCTGGAGGGTTAAAGCAACTTACTTTGGATTATTGGCATGTAAAGTGATGGTCAATAGTCGCCCGACGATAGCCTCCAGTACTTTTGTAATTTTCCCCATTACTTTAATACTCTGCATCCCACGAATTCCGGTCCCACGGTAATATTTCGATACCAATAAATCGTGGGATGCGAGATTCTACTGTAATTTACTTATCATTGAGAAATAAAAGAGCATGATAAAAGGGAGGCGCCATTGTAAAGGCCTAGCTTCCCGCCCAACAACTGAACTGAACCGGACATTCGCTGCGTTCCCACAACCTTGACTGTTCTTCGTTCAGTGTTCTTTGCTGGCTATCCCATTATTTGTTACTCTCATGGCTTCTGTGGCTGGTGGGAAGGGATCTGTGGGTGGTGGTGGTAATTGAATACCGCCTAAAAGACCGAAAGCGAGACTATATGAAGGGTACCGGTATAAGGCGGCAATGGTGGTGTATTGCGGGAGCGGCTTGGTGAGGGCTCCCAGTAAGCTGCCACACTAGCAACTAGCAACTTCTTCATTCAATAAATTTTGTTCAAAGCATTTAATGGTGAGTTTTTATTGCCTTTCCCTATTAATTATATTATTTACATATGCATGTATGTTTTTAGTGGTTAAAAGTAGACGAAAAAGAGTATTAACAAAAAATCAACTGCCATTTTTTTTTCCCCACAAAGTTTGCCCTAAAAATAACTCTGTGGATGAAACAGTCTTTAAACTTGTACGTGAGATAGACAGACACAGACATTATGGACAGGGAGTGAAGTTACTTATAATTAAGTCTCCAGTTCAATGAAAGTATGGAACCACACCAAATGCCCCAAGATAGCCCTTAAGATAAAAAACAGCCATTCAAGAGACTAGATTTGGGGCTCTGGTGTCCCATAGCTACCATGAGGCTGAAGTGGACCAAATACTGTAGGATGAACGGAGGATTAGGCTTAAGTATCCTCCTTATAGTCGCCTCTTACAACACTCAATCGACACGTGGGGCATATTCTTATATTTCCTGTACCACATGGGTAGAGAGGGGGGGGGGGGGGTTAGTCATATATTAGCTTAAATAAAACATAATATTGTAATACCAATCCCTCACATATTTCCACCAACCGCCACTATGTAATAAATATCAATGGATACATTTACAAGTTACACCCCATCAATGATGTACTGTACTGCCAATATTCATATTTGGCGCTCTTGCTGCTTAGGCAAGCTCTTCTTAATCACCATTCAACCACCACAACATAGGTGTGGGCTCCATATATGGTAAAGGATATAGAAGCAGTGGAGAAAGTGCAGAGGTTGAGGACACTGGGACTTCCGACACTGGCATATAGGAGAAAGAGAGGGGAAATGATAGAGACTTTTAAGATCGTGTCAGGAAAGTATGATGAGGATGTGTGTGAAGGTATCTTCTTGATGCGGGAGGGAACAAGAACGAGAGGACACTAAGAAAATTTAAAAAGAAAGAAATAGGCTTGAAAAGGCAAAGAACTCATTTTGTGATAGAGTGGTAAATGAGTGGAACGCACTGCCCCAGTATGTAGTCGATTCCGAATCAATAAGGAAGTTTGAAAGTAATCTTGATAAAGCATGGGGAAGACAAGATTTGAAGTTTGATTATAAAGCAAAAATACAGAATAGTAAAAATGTTGCGTCTGCTACCACCGCCGCCAACACCGTGAACGACCGCAGTAGTGCAAGTACTGTACTGGCACTGAGCTGGATACACAGGCCTAGTTTGCCTTTTTCCAGAGGATCTACTGTAAGATACTGTAAGATACAACAAAGCAACTATACCCTCATGGGCGGCATGAACCCTCGGTACCCGGAAGGGCTTTCAGAAGCCCATAACAAACTAGGGCCCGGCACCCAGATGGGCTGCTGAAAGACGTAAGCCTGAAAGCCTAATTACCCTTCCTCCCCTGGCTGTCTTACCCAATGACGGTCGCCCCTACCCGGGCGAAATGGCTGAAAAACGTCTAGGCCTAGGCTACCGTATTTATGTTTATTTTCACTGCTAGAACTTTCCCACTCATCTATAATCGTAGTGCGGTTTTCAATCTGTATTTTAGCATGGAGTAGAGCTCTGTAAGTCAACTGGTTCAGTTGTGATGACGATTTCAGTGGAGCCAATATTGGAGAGATGTTGCCAATATTGGGGCTTTTCAGACACTAATTTCGTCATGACGTCAGAACAATAACATTGAGGAGTCTTCTCCTTGTTTTCGGAGGTGCGGTGACGAACGCTTGGGTTTGTTGACATACGTCGTACGCACGGCGTTCAGACCAAGCTTAATTAGGCTATTAAGCTCATGCCTTAGATAAGGCATACCGGGTAGCGGCCCTTCTTTCGTGCTGTCCTTACCTAAGGCAGACCGGGTAGGAAGGGTTAAGGGGGGTGACCTGCTTTTTGTTATTTCTGTCATTTTCTCTCTTTCTCTGGCTTGTATCCATTCGGCCCCATTCAGCCAACTATTTTAAGACGTTTATCCCCATCTAGGCGTCGATTTCTTCCTGGCGAGCGATAGCGAACCAGCATTAACCCTTCCAGCCCGGCTGTCCTTTTATAAGGACACCGCGCCAGATGGGCCGGTACCCGGGTGTCCTTTTAACAGACAGTAAGCTTGAAAGCCTATTCAGCTTGGTCTGAACGCCGTGCGTCCGACACATGTAAACAAAGCCGATCGTTGCGTCACCGCACCTCCGAAAACAAGAAGGAGACGTCGGATCAATGTTGTTGTTGTGACGTCAGACGAAACTAGTGTCTGAAAAGCTCCGATATTGTCAACATCGCGGAAAAATTCGCTCCACGGAAATCGTCATCATAACTGAACCAGTTGACTTACAGAGCTCTACTCAACGCCAGTCTACAGATTGAAAACCGCACTACGTTTATAGATGCGTGGGAAATTTCTAGCAGTTAAAATAACAAAGATACAGTAGCCTAGGCCTTGACGTTTTTTGGCCAAATCGCCCGGGTACCCCACACTGCCCTTAGGAGGGGGAGCCCGGGTCGGAAGGGTTAAATGAAGAAATCCGGCTTTGCCGGAGACATTTTTCTATCGAAAAATGTACAAACTTAGCCTGCTGTCAAACAAAAATAAAAAAATATGCTGGCTCGCTACCGCTCACCAGTAAAAAATTGACACCTGGATGGGGATAAATGTCTTAAAACAGTAGGCTGAATGGGGCCAAATGGATACAAGCCAGAGAAAGATAGAAAAGGACAGAACAAAAACAGGTCACCCCCGTTAAGCGTGTTTTGAAAGCTGTGCGTCCGACGCATGTAAACAAAGCCGGTCGGAGCGACACGTACCTTCAAGAACAAGAAGAAGTCGCACTTTTGTTGTTATTGTTTTGGAGAACAAAATTAGTGTTGTTATTGTCCGATTATTGTTAACATCGCATCAAAACTCTCGCCACGGAAATTGTCATCACAACTGAACCAGTTGACCTAGAGAGCTCTACTCAATGCCAGTCTACAGATACGAAACATGGCTACGTTTTGAGATGTGTGTAAATTCTCTCGCAGTTAAAATAACAAAGATAGGGCTAGCCTATTACAACGTTTTTCGGCCAGATCCCCCGGGTTTCGGGGCTATCCTTTAGAAGGCGAGACCGATCCGGAGGAGTACAATACCTATGGAGCGACATTTGAATCAGATGTCACTATGAAAAGAGAATATAACAGAATATCAAGCTTCTGTTATGCGCTTCCCATGGCTCACTTGTTTCTGAAGTGTTCACGTCTCTTCGTCGACCCATACTCGGTCTTGTTTGGTGGTCGCCCATAGGAACAACAAGTGTGGTTTCGGTGCTCCAGATCTGTCTCTTATCCGCCTTGGTTTTGACCTCAGTGAGTTAAT
This sequence comes from Lithodes maja, assembly GCA_037953745.1. Lineage (NCBI taxonomy): Eukaryota > Metazoa > Arthropoda > Malacostraca > Decapoda > Lithodidae > Lithodes > Lithodes maja. The sequence goes on along the minus strand of JBAKBP010005178.1, from coordinate 119,546 downwards.
ATTGTAGTTAGTCACAGTTTAGTCGGTATAGGAATGATATTTCAGCAAGTTAGCACCTATTTAACAAGTATTTCTTGTTATGTGCGTCACCAAATTAAGGATGCCCATCAGGCCCCACGTAAGAATAAAAGTGGGGGTTTCCTGACTATTATTTTGTGTTTTACTATTTCTAAGCTAGCTTTTGTTGATTGGAAGCCTATATTTGTTTAGTTATTTCAGGTTCTTCCAATTTTTACGGGTTACACACCTCGGCCAGTGTGGGCGGTGCGTGGGCTTCTTCAGCATCAGGTTTATGGATATATTTATTCTTCCTTATTGATGTGTTCCTGCGTCATCTGGCTACCTGTAGACATTTTTCTGATGTGGGCGCCCCAAGTGTGTTTTTGCGGGTAACGCATTTTCAGCTCCACATCCATGCCCTAACCCTGGCTAGCCTATTTTTGCCTCCATTCTAGGTTTTTTGAATTATTAGTTTAACAATAAATTCTTACATGTTTATAAGTGTACTGTGATGATACCTTGTATTTTATGAAATTTTAGTTTAAGTCAACACTATGTGCATAGGATTCGGCTAACAGTAATGGTATGCTGTACTTAGAAGTGAGAGAGATTTTAACTCTATACCGGACGTAATCTTGGCCCTCAAGCTGAGTTCACTAATTTTCGGGTCGTGTGTTAGACTACCAACTTGTTTTCTTTAGGTTAACTATCGGTAACGTGACAGACTACAGTAAAAGTCCGTTAATCCGACGACCGATGATTCGAATCTCCCAATAGTCCGAATTTTTCAATTTGAGGCCAAATCCGAATTCTCCCAATGGTCCGAATTTCAAGAAGTCCCAAAGTCCCCTTTTTGAGGCATTAGGCCACTCAAATGACACATAATGGAGCACACACATATCATATGTTCATGAATTCACTTTAAAAGTTTACCATTGTCATTGTAGCCTATTACCTACTTCAAAACATTCAGATTAATGGTCAAAGGAAGCTACTGATATAAACTGTTAACACCTTCTTCTTCTTCTTCTTCTTCCACATCGTCTGCTAGAGAGTTTGTTTTGCTCTTGAACGCATCCTTGGGACGCTCCGATGCGCTACTGGCTTGCACCGCATTTTCTGCAAGCTCATTCAGTCTTGAGCTTGAAAATGCACCTTTGGATGTATTAGCCTTGAGCTTGAAAACGCACCTTTGGACGTTCCGATACGCTACTATTTATAGTTCAGTGATCGGAGCGTCCCAAGGGTGCTTTCAAGACAAGGGTGCTTTCAATACAATATAATATAACAGCACATCACAAAAGGAAAATCACAAAAGGAAAATTACAAGAACTTCTCAGGGAGGTGCCGTTGTTAAGGCATTACTTCCCGAACCACATCTGATCTTAAAGAGCAAGACAAACTCGCTAGTTGACGGAAGAAGAAGAAGACGTTTATATCAGCAGATTCCTTTGACCATTAATCTGAATGTTTTGAAGTAGGTAATAGGCTACAATGACAATGGTAAACTTTTGAAGTGATTTCATGAACATATGATATGTGTGTGTGCACCATTGTGTCATTTGGGTGGCCTAATGTCTCGATGTTTTCATCATACACAGGTTCATAGGGGTAAAGTCCGATAATCCGAAAAATCCACTAATCCGAACGAGGGCCGGTCCGCTGCCCTTCGGATTAACGGAAGTTTACTGTATAAGCGACCATCGGAAAGGCATGTAGTTCTGGGCGTGTCTTTGTCGTGATTTCCAAGTACCATTGGGGTATTGGGAATTATGGTATTCAAGGCATCAGAAGATGTCGGCCATCATAGATCGTGAGTGTGTCATTGGCAAGATTTCCAAGACCCATGGCGGTATCGGAAATTATGGCATTCAGGCATCAGAAGATGTCCGCTAACTTATAAAACTCTACCCGCATCGTGGTAGATATTAGGCATGCGCAGGGCCATTGACTAGTACACCGGACCTAATAAACCTGACCTGCTCTCGGGCAAGTTTTAGCACAACGTAAAGGGCCACTATGGACCCTGATACAAATCCTGACAGTGTCGGAAAAGGGCCACTGCGGACCCTAATCCAATAAACACAGCAGTATTGGTGAGGGACAAGAGGTACCTCACCAAAAACCCGACCCTATCGGAACATTGGAATTCATCGGGAATTCACGGTACAATAAGGCCCAACCATTGCTTAACTTCAAAATCACTATCGGGACCGTTTGTTAAGTGTACCATTACTCCTATGTACTCTCTGCATGCCATGTATATTTTATGATCTTAGGCTAAGAGGATCTATCAGTTTTCCCCGAGGTATGGAAGACTATTGGATTCTCCGATCCTCAGATGCGAGAATGATAATAAAGTAAACCCTCGCTAACTCAGATTAATTGGGGGATAAGCAAGTCCGAGAAGTCCAATTTTCCAAGATATTTGAATCCGATTTACGTCCGACTTATATAAACAAAATAGCCAGACCTGAGGGGGAAGTCTGTGCCAGCATAGAAAACGAAGATCACCCTTCCACTCGCTACACTTCACAATACAGTATTGTATGTGAAATTCATCATAATAAAGATAGATAAGAACATTACAGAACTGAATCACTTGGTGACTGTTGCGGTACTTGCGTGACCGTATATGTTCATGAATATATCTATAATATAATACACATTATCTTGTTAGATAATCGTGTCCGACACTTATACCGTACTATTATGTTCCCTCCACCAACCGACTTTACTTCTAAACTCAATTAATGAAATCAACAAATACATGTGGCAGTCCAGGGATTCGAACGTAGGATGCTCACACCGAAATTCAGTGCATTTATCCATTGCCCTACGAAGACAGTTAAAGAATGGTGGACAAGCCTACGATTTATATAATTTATATAATATGGAGTGTCAATTTCACTTGTATAATTTGTGTTCGTCACTTTGTTTATGTACTACACTCATTGTGCGTATAATTGTTCTAGAGTGTAGTATTTCTTGAAACATTGAGGAAAGCACAGCCCTTGCATCACATTGTGGGTAGTACTGTAGGTCCTGGCGTCCTTTCGTTTCTGTGCCCTGCGTTTAGTGTTGCGGCACACATGACACCACCTACATGACACCCCCTTGCCGGGTGCTGGAGGGATTTTGCGGCAGAAGTGGCGTTCTGTCAGCCTGGAGGGTAGCGGCAAGGATAAGTGTGGGGGAGATAAGGAAACTGCCGTGTTATCTCTCTCCTCACCTTCAACACTCTCTGCTGCACTAACACATGCAGGTGCCCCGCTACCCTGGCAGAATCGGCTCTTCAATCTCCTCTAGGCCTATTTCTAACCTGGTTGGCAAATATTTATCTACCGATGAATCAGAGGCACTGTCTTGATGCTAATCAGTCTAAAATAATTTCCACAGCCTGGGAGAGACCTATAATACGGCTTGAACTGTGACTTTGTGATAGTGTGCAGTCAGCTATCGTGTTTACATTCGTGAGATTTTTGTGAACTGAGGAGGAACGCGCACAGCCCGCCAACCCCGCACGGGGTGGCCTATGCAGTTGCCAGCTAGTGTTTACTTACCCAACACACTAAGGTATCAGACGGCAAAATTTGAATCCCCTAAGAGACTTATAAGGGTGAGAATAGCCGGCGTCCAATGGACGTCACTGAGGCTGAGCATTACAAACATAGCCTACGTCCAATGGCCAGTGCACATAAATAAATAGTAAAATAAAACTGGCATCTATGCGCCTCAGGGGGCTAAGGTGAACAATAATAATTCAATTTAATATTCAAAAGTGTCATTGCATAAGGGGTTACAAAAATACTTGAACCAAAATGAAGCAAGAATACTAATAATAAATGTTTAGTCTAATGTTAGGTAGAATAAAGTTATATGACACCATCATATTCAAGAGATTAATACAGAATAACAAGAATCATGCAAGAATATAATGAATGTATTGGCTACTGTCATCCATCGTATTGAAAAGGCACAACACAAATCGGTAATACTGTACTCACAATGAAGGTGTCATGGCAGTGAGCGCAGGTGACTCTACACATGCCCGGTACATTAGGCAAGGAGGGGTTGGCTGGGGAGGGAGACAGGTTGATGATCCTCTTACAGTTGGGCCGCGGGCAGGCTATCCGCTGTGATGAACTCTTGCAGATTAGCAAGCAGTTGCACGGACATCTTACATACTTCTTACCAGGAGGAGCATTCTTGATTGGCTGTCAGGGGAGCATTATTGTACATTTAATATTATAACCAACCATGACATACAAGAACAAAAGAAAACAATGCCCTTGAACTCTTACAGATCAGCAGGCAGTTGTACACCTTCGTGCTACTTGATTGGCTATTAACCCTTTTGCTGCGGCTATGTTTGGGCTATTTAGGGCATATTCAGGCACTCCTGAATGATAAATCAAGCATCTGCATTAAATGAAGTGTATTCTGCCAAAAACTAGACTAAAATAGCTTCAAAATGAGACCAGAACGGGCCCCGTACATGGTCTGGTTCATCCCCAGTGGTGGCAGTGAAACACGGGAGACCCGCTATTTGGTAGCACACGCTCGCTTGGCTACACTGCTGTGAGACACAGAGAGAGACCCGCGCGAGACACAGTGTACCTCAGTGAGCCGCTCGCTGCTCTGAGGGTCGGAGGTGGGCCCCTCACGCTCCCGCCCACTGACACTCGATTTTTACGGTTTTTACAGGCTTTTAAAGCCTGGAGATTGTTGTAACTTGCCAGGACGTTCCAGAACATCACCCGCAACGAAAGGGTTAAGGGGCAAATATTATTGCATAGTTCATTTAACATAACACTGCATGCCCTAAAGAAAGTACTTAGAGAATATATATATATATATATATATATATATATATATATATATATATATATATATACTCCCACTAGTTCAGTATATTTTGATAGAACTAAACTTAAAGATGCCCTTAAATTCCTCCTTTTCAATACCGGTACTTAAGTTAGATTCGGGCCTTACATTTTCAAACAAATATTAGGAATTCCTATGGGTGGAAATGCTAGCCCTTTAACCCCTTCCGACATATGACGCGATTTTGAGCCTATTAGGGATACTTTAAAGCCTTTGTTATCATCAGGGGTATTTAGAAATCTTTACTTTAGTTACTTCAACCTCTGCAGTTGTCTTTGAGTTAGCTGTGCGCAGAAAACTAATTTTGGAGAGGTAATTACCGTAAACTTCCGTTAATCCGACGACCGATAATTCGAATCTCCCAATAGTCCGAATTTTTCAATTTGAGGCCAAATCCGAATTCTCCCAATAGTCCGAATTTTTCAATTTGAGGCCAAATCCAAATTCACCCAATACAGTAGTTCGATTTTTTGAATTTACCGGGCGCGCGATAATTCAAAATATCGTCCCTCTAGCGGCCAGGCCGGAGTAAACAGTCTGCCGTTGTCGGTCTACCTGAAACGTTGTTTATCCCGTGTTTATCCCGTGTTTATCCTGTGATATAGTGACTTAGTGATGGGTCCCACAGCAACTTCAGGTGCACGAGGGAGGAATGACAAGAACAAACATAAGAGGAAGCACGTAACTCTGTCCATAGCTGACAAATTGCGAGTGATAGCGATGGTAGAGAAAGGCAGTGATCGGCGTAAAGTTATGGAAACTTTTAATATCGGTGCCTCCACAGTTTCAAACATAGTGAAGGCAAAGGCTAACTTATCGAAGTTTGTTGCCTTTGGGAAGTCAAGTTATACGGGTGATGTGAGAAAGACAATGAAAAAACCAAAACATGAAAAACTTGACGAGGCAGTGCATAAGTGGTTTACGGCCAAGCGGGCTGAGGGCAAGCCTATCTCAGGGATTATGATAATTGAAAAGGCCAAGCAATTCCTGTCTGATATGAATATGGAAGACGATATAAAATTCTCCGACGGCTGGTTGAGAAACTTTAAAATTAGGCATGGAATTAGGGTCCTAGATGTCGCCGGAGAAAAGAATTCTGCCGACAAAGAGGCCGCCGATCGGTTTGCACACATTTTTGCTACCATTGTTCAAGATCACCAGCTGACCCCAGACCAAATCTTTAACGCAGACGAGACAGGGCTATATTGGCGCTGTTTGCCAAGAAGGACATTAGCTGGTAGAGGAGAGAAGGCTGCACCCGGATTCAAAATGAATAAAGAACGTCTCACAATCCTGCTGAGTGGGAATGCTTCCGGTAAATGTCGCAATCGTTTGTTTGTTATCGGCAAGGCTAAGAATCCCCGTGCTTTCAAGAACATGCGAGGGAAGTTGCCAGTGATCTATGATGCACAGAGCAATGCATGGATGACTGCCCAAGTATTCCATGATTGGTTTTTCAAGCACTTTGTTCCCGAAGTCAAGGCCTACTTCAAGTCGATTGGCCTTCCTGAGGACACCAAGGCTGTCCTATTCCTGGATAACTGCAGAGCACATCCCCCTGCCCACGAACTAGTGTCTGGAAACATCTTTGTCACCTACTTGCCCCCTAATGTGACTAGTCTGATACAACCAATGGACCAGGGTGTGTGCCAGAAGTTTAAGCAGAGCTACAAGTCCTCATTTGCCCGCAAGCTGATTAACTCTGATGCATCAGTAAAAACTTTCCAGTCAAGTTTTTCCATCAAGGATGCCATATATGATGCTGCCCTAGCCTGGAAGGATGTTTCGGAGGTAACCCTCAAGAAATGTTGGAACAAGCTGTATGCCCAGGTAGATGACCCTGAAGAAGTTGAAGAAGATGAGCACGATTTCGAAGGCTTTCTTGGGCGTCGCAGGGAGGCAATCAACGAAATCCGAGGCCTGATGGATACCGTGCCGGTCAACGACCCCAAGAGGATGACTGAAGAGGATATTGAGGAGTGGGTTGATGTGGATGGTGACCTGCAGGGCGAGGAAGAGGTGACAGATACAGAAATTATCCGGAGTGTTGTGGAGCCAGACTATGTTGAGGAGCACTCGTCTGAGGAAGAGGAAGAGGCAGATGACGATGGCAAAGTAACCTGGAAGGAAGCTGCTACCTATTTCGATGGTCTGGTAAAATTTGTGGAACAGTCTAGCCAATATAATGCAAGTGAAACAATCGATTTCCACATCCTCCGTAATGAGTTCTATGCGAAAAGGGGCAGGGCAGTCAAGCAGGCAGACATCAGGGACCTGATGAAAAACATGCACCAACGGGGCCGCCGATCAGATGAACCAGACAACCCTAGACCTGCAACAATGCCTCTCACAGACGACTCGCGTACCAGCTCACCTGAACCTCTTACCACACCAGAACCTATGCCTCCTGCTGATTTTGAAGGCTGGGAGGACCTAGCATCCCCTGTGAAGGCCACTCCTGAGGTAGCCCCAGCCACCCCTGTGGTAGCTCCTGCCAGCCTAGCCACTCCTGAGGTAGCCCCAGCCGCCCCTGTGGTAGCCCCAGCCGCCCCTGTGGTAGCCCCAGCCGCCCCTGTGGTAGCCCCAGCCAGCCTAGCCACTCCTGAGGTAGCCCTAGCTCCCCCTTCAGATATTGAAGGCTTGGAGGATATGGCTGTGGAGTAATAATCAGTGAAGTGTAGTAGATTTAAGGACCCCAAAAAAAATATAAAACCAGCAAAATACAAAAAAAAAATAAGTCTTTTTAAGTTCATTTTACATTAAAGTACACTTACAGTGCGGAGCAGTGATTATAAGTTACTAATATGGGGCTAGGGGGCTAGTGGCTGGTTGGGGGCTGGGTTGGGGCTGGTGCTGGGGGCTTATCTTCAATGCTACACATCTCTTCTCTTCATATAAGGTGAGTTAAAGTCATAATTAGTCATTATTATCATTATTATCATGTGTTTGTGTCTTGGTTTGGGTCTTCAAAAAAAAGTTGGGGGGGGGGGGGTAACGTCCGATAATCCGAAAAAAACACTAATCCGAACGAGGGCCGGTCCGCTGCCCTTCGGATTAACGGAAGTTTACTGTATAAGATTGAGAGAACTGTATTTCTTATTGCTAATCTGGCAACCTCTGCGTCATACGAGTCTGAAAGGGTTAATTGCAGATTTATTCTTGCTTGCTTTAGAATTTAAATATATAAAAGACTTACAGTAGTTGACAGAAGCAAGAAAAATAAAATCCCAGAAAAATTAGCACTTGCTAAATTATTAAGTAATAATAGTAGATATATTGATGATATTCTCGTTTGCAATTTGTTAAATTTGAATCAAGTTGCGAAACTTATTTATCCTAATTCTATTCCCCTCACAGATTGTAACATAAATGATGAAGTTGAAAATTTTCTTGATATTAATATAGAGATTGTTAAATAAGTAAAATTATTATTATTATTGATTATTATTATGTTCTCTCCACCAACCAACCAGCTTTACTCCTAAACTCGATTAATGAAATTAACAAACACATGTGGCAGTCCGGGGATTCGAACCTAGGATGCTCACACCGAAAATCAACACACTTATGCATTGCACCACGAAGACAGTTAAAGAAAGGTGGACAAGCCTACGATTTATTATGCAGTTTCGAATCCTGCATATCAATCTAACCATGTACACACTTTCCAACTGCACTATCATAGGCTATGCATAGGTGAAAGGAAATAGTTATTAATGGGGCACTTAAACCTAGGGAAGGCCTCTCGATAAACTACTACTGAACCTGAATGAATTATTATGTTCTCTCCACCAACCAACTTTACTCCTAAACTCGATTAATGAAATTAACAAACACATGTGGCAGTCCGGGGATTCGAACCTAGGATGCTCACACCGAAAATTAATCTACTTACCGTTGCTTCATTGCACTGGTTGCATTTGACAACATGTTGATCAATCTTTCCGGAAATGTCGATCATGGCTTGACACACTCGGCAGGTGACCATGGGGACCCCGGTGGAGGAGGGAGTGTAGGGTGGAGGCAACTCATCAGGGCCCACCGGGGAGACCAAGGTACCCTCTGTCCCACCTGATTGAACATACACACTTATAATAATCAAAGATAATATTAAAAAGATATGGAGAGATAAATGCACAGTAAGAACCCCTCTCTTTCAGACTATTCAAGTGGATAGCAAGTCCTGAAATGTGAAATTTCCAAAAGTGTGAAACACAATGAGTCTTTCAGACTACGGTGATAGTAAGAACCGGATACAGTATCTAGACATATACTGTACCCTACTCTTTTGGACAAAGTCTGAAAGAGTGAGGTAAAATCAGACCTCATACCTAACAACCAAGGCTTCTTGGGTTTCCGTACCCCCATGGTCCAAAAGAGAAGGGTTTTATTGTATAAAAAGACTTAAGATTGACCACTCCACTGATATATATATATATATATATAAACATCGATCATCATCTCCGATGCCTTGATTCCTCCTGGAAAACCCCCACTATAGGGAGCCTATGGCAGATATGGCAGCTACTGTACTTTGTCCAGATATGCTACGTTTGTCTGTGCCACAATCCTCCTTCCACTATGTGCAAGTTTGTCTTCAATATATTTGTCCACTTTCTTCTCCCACATGGTCTTCCATTACCAATTCTTCCTTTCACTTGACTCTGATGCATCTTTCTTGGCATTCTGTTTTCATCCATTATTTGGACATGGCCAAACAACCTCAGTACGGTACTGTAACTACAGTACCGTAACCGTACTGTACTTCTTCTCCACTCAACCCCTCCACATTCAATGCCTACAGCTTCTTTTCCATTAAAAAATAGTCATACACAATCAAAGGAAAATAGAAAGACAATTTTTTTTTTAATGGAGACTAACCACCTGACCTGAAAAATAAAAACATGCACAAAAATCAATGGTAATATTCAGCAGATATGGAATGAAATTAAACAAAATTCTGATTTAGCAAAAAAAAAAATGTAACCATGGGAAACTTGGCTGAGACTCAAATAGGCTCTTGTCAGTCTTTCATGCAGCATTTTTCCTTCATCAGCATCAGCCTTCAATGGTTCTTACATCAAAGAACCTGACAAGTGAGGCAGCTCTTTACAGGGCTGCCTGGAACGCCGCCATTAGGACGTGAGAACGGAACCGTGCTTGGTGTGGAGCACTCGGCCTTTAAATTTGTGTATGTACTGTATGTATGTTGTTGTCATTCCCTAGGCTGCCTGGCCAAACAGCCCCGAGTATGTATGTATGTAATGGTTCACTGCAGAACTGGTTTACCTCTGATAGAACAATGACGGCCTACCATACTATACTTATCTATCTATCTATTGCCAGACGATGTGATCCCCGAAGGGGTGGCCACGAACGAAACGCCCCCATGCACCTCTGTCCCCAGTCAATCGACGCCCTTCTCCCCATCCAGCACCGCTTTCGCTCATATTTTTTTTTTTTTTTTTTTTTTTTTTTTTTTTTTTTTATTCCAACTTACTTCCTCTCGGGCATAGGCTGAGAGCCTTAACATTCACCGCTTTACAATGAACAGTGAAGCCCGTGAGGTCTTGTTCCAGTCCAGGGAGTGAGACATGTGAAGCACGTAGAGTACAACGAGCACCTGCCATCTTGCCTTCACATGAGGCACGGTGCTCACTCATGGCCCGAAACGACCCCATCTCTGAAGCCACCTCGTTCCCGTGCTTCACTGTCTCACCCACTACACTCGGACTCTCACACTTACACACACACAACGCCACCTGTTGAGCAGATAACTCACCAGGCATTGCACCCCTATAGCATATTTTGAATATGGGAATATTCATACAGTGCTATTTAATCAGGGAACAATGAGGGTATTTTATTGACGTTTCGGTGGGCTTGTGGTAATGCACTGATACCAGGTACAGCACAAATTCCATCCCAATAATATCTTCCCATTGATACAACGGGATTTGAACCCGGGACCTTTGGATTACCAGGCCAGTGGCAAGACCACTCCACCACACCTCCCCTACCGTACTTCTCACCTCAAACCTACCACCTCACTCTCAAAGTCATTCTCTCGCTTCCCAAACGTTCCACATGGCCGAACCATCTCAAGGTGTTCCTTTTAACACTTTCCAGCATATCCACACCACACCTCTCTCGTACTTCCTCATTTGTCTGTCTATCCCTCCATGTAACTCCGCACGCACTTCTCAAGTACAGTAACTCAATTACACCCCCTCCCACTCTTGGTTTGAGTCTCTTCACCAACGTCCATGCTTCGCTCCAGAAAGTCAATGTCGGGATTACCACACTGTCATGCAAGGACTTCTTTACTTCCATGCTCACCACCCTATTTCTTATTACTGCTTTCAGCGTTCCTACAACCCTCTTCCCCTGTTGCCTCCTCTCCCGCACTTCTTCATCCTTACTCCTATCTTTCCTCAACACACACTGCCCAAATACTTAAATGAGCTGACATTCTCCATAGCCTGACCGTTCAACCTCACCTCATACTCTGTGGCTGCACCCCTTTCAAAGACCATAACCTTGTTCTTCCCCGCACTTACCTTCAGATTCCATTTTTCACACACTGTTCCAAACATATTTACCAGACCCTGCAACTCCCATTCACTATCGCTCATCAGAACTGTATCATCGGCAAACAGCAGTACAGGCAACTTCCACTTATTTCCTTCCTTTATCAGCGGTACACCAACATCCACTGCTCTTCCTTGTATTTCTTTCATGACTCCATCCATATATATATATATATATATTGAACATCCATGGGGACATCACAGTGATCACACACCCTTGCTTTAACCCAACATTTAGATCAAAGAACTCACTCTGCTCATTCTCCACATGTACTGACGCCTATGCACCCTCATACATGCTCTTCACTGCTTTCAGCAACTTGTCATCTACTCCGTATATTATCAGTACTTTCCACATACCTTTTCTATCAACTCTGGCATAGGCTATTAGGCCTTCTCCAAGTCCATAAAGGCAGCATACAACGGGTAGGATGTAGTGAGCGGGCGTACCGCCATCTTTGTTTACATTACGCGTAGTGGCGTCGGACCTTTCCCATCATGTTCCCGTCTATTTTAACCTAACCTAGTATTTATGTAGTAATGACGGGGCAAATAGCAGAAAATATAGCGTCGAAATAGACAGGACGTAAGTGCGACCGCGGCGATCGCCCTATGTAAACAATGACGACCGTACACCCGAACTCTACATCCATCCCCATACAACTTTTGTCACTTCTCCATATATTTCCCCAGAACACATTTTAGGGCAAAAATCTGATCTACACATCCTCTTCCCTTCCTAAACCCACCTGCTCGTCACCTCTCCATTTCTCCGTTCTCGCTCTCACTCTCTCAATCACTACCCTACTGTACACCTTCCCTACTACGCTTAGAAGGCATATTCCCCAGTGGTTGTTGTTGTTGCTGTTCCCCAGGCTGTCTGGCCGAACAGCCCCAAGGTCCCGAGCAAGGCGAAGGCCATAAACGAGCGCCCCCACAAAACCCTCCCTGCTTACCACTAATAAAGCCCGGGTGACCGAAGGCACTCCAAGGCAGGGAGCTGAGGAAGTGAGGAGGATGCAGAAACTCCCGGGAAACCAAAGCCCCAGCCAAGGCCCTGTGCCCCTCAGCAATTATGAAGGGAAAGTTGAGGAGCAAAGGAAAAATGTGACGCTTTGGCTTCCAATCTGCCAACCTCTAGATTGGCAGTAGGGAGGTCAATCCACGGAAAAGACGCCGTCACTTGAGATCTAGAAAATATATAAGTAAAAGGAAGAGTCAGAGTAAGCTATGGGTATGGCAGAGATCGCTCAGCTCTCACTCTGATAGACCAGCCTATCACCAATTCACCACATGACTAGAACCCAATCCTCTCAGCATCAGCTAGGAAAGGCCCTAGAAAGCCGCCTTTGGCGGGGAGATAGCTCCCCTATTTCAACTCCTTTCGGGGTTGGGCACCCGCCCGTCCCCAGTCGCCCAGTGGTTACCACACACTCCTCTTTCCCCTTTACCCTTAGGCCTACAGGACTCAGGACTACTATATTTTTTGTTTCTGTATTCCAACTAGGCCTACTCCCTCTCAGCCTCGGTGAGGCTGTATTTTTTGTTTTAAGTGTAAGGACACAAAAGGAAGCTTGTGGTAGGCCTATTAAAATAATATTAAAACTCACATTTACCAAAAAATACAATACAGTAGGGCTACAAAGAAAATTTGGTTTAATGTTATTTTAATACCACAAATTTTGTTGATATATTTGAAGATTAATAATGAATCTATATACAGTACTCTAAAGAGTATAAGATTTTTTTTTTAACCCTCGGTGAAACCTAATAAAAAAGTATGGTACTAAAATGTCTTTTTCGTAACAAGGTTGTCAATACGGTACTTCCAGTTGTTGTTGTTGTTCCCCAAGCTGCCTGGCCGAACAGCCCCAAGGCCCCGAGTAAGGCCAAGGCCATAAACGAGCGCCCCCACAGAACCCTCCCTGCCGACCACAATAAAGCCTGGGTGACCGAAGCCACTCCATGGCGGGGAGCTGAGAGGGTGCGGAAACGCCCGGGAAACCAAAGCCCCACCCAGGGCCCTGTGCCCCTCAGCAATTATGAAGAGAAAGTTGAGGGGCAAAGGAATAATGTGACGCTTTAGCTTCCAATCTTGGTCTAGATTGGGAGGTCAATCCACAGAAGAGACGCCGTCACTTGAGATCTAGAAAATATATAAGTAAAAGGAACAGTCAGAGTAAGCTATGGGTATGACAGAGATCGCTCAGGTCTCACTCTGATAGACCAGCCCATCACCATCGTTACTTCCAGTTATCGATAGCTCTAAAGATCATATGAAAATGTGCTAAACCCTCAGAAAAACCTAATATAAAAGTATGGTACTAAAATTTAATTTTCGTAACAAGGTTGTCAATACGGTACTTTCCCATTATCAATGTACAGTACAATCAAAGCTGAAGATTGCAGAGTAAACACCGTAGACTTCATCAACTTTTCTTTCACCTTCGTATAATCGACAGCCAATTTTTTGTTTTCATTTACTAAGGGATTAGTACTCAACCAGCGGGGGTGTGGGGGCGGCAGCCCCCACCCATAATACTAGATTAGGTTAGGTAAGGTTGTTAGGTTAGGCTAATGTCTTTTCAAATAACTATCGGGGGGCGTGTCTCAACATTGATCGATAGGCCTAATGGGGAAAATAGGTTTTCCCGAGATTTCTAATTAATTACAAACACTATATATTGATGCAAATGAACAATTTTGGGTTTAATGTTATTTTAATACCCCAAATTTTGTTGATATATTTGAAGATTAACCCTTGTCTAGCGGGGTGTTTTGGGCTCATTTGGGCATATTCAGGCCCTCCTGCATGATAAATCAAGCATCTGCATGAAAAAAAAATTATTTAGCAAAAAAATAGGCACTAAAAGCTTCAAAATGAGACCAGAACGAGCTACGTAGCACTTGTGGTTCTCTTGCAGTGATGCCACGAATATGGGAGTTTAGCATATATCGGTATATTTTTCCCAGCTATGCTCACTACTGGCTACACTGCCGGCCTCTCGAGAACACAGGGAACATGAGTTAATGGGCGGCGGTAAGCCCTGGGAGTCGGCTGGGTCAATTTAAAGATAATGTAATTAAATTGCTAAAAAATCGTTTCGATTGTTTTGATGTAGTTTAGAGTTGTGTAAGGGTGTTTTGATGTGTGAAAATAGGCGTAAATGCATATTTATCCATTAAACAACAATCTAAAAACACGTCCCTTCACTCGCGAAAAATAACTATTTGGCCATAACCGTTTGCCGTTGGATACAAAATATGTAGAGTGGGGGGGGGCAAGCCCGCCCCCCCTCACCCCCCCCCCCAAGATTTATTGAAATCGTCATATATTTAAACAGTAGGGGGCAAAAACCAAATTTTCTCCAACGCTTCTTCTTCTTCTTCGCGGCGGATGTAAACAAAGCCACCCGCCTCTTGCGACGTAGGCGATATAGAGGATATTTTGTTTTTTTCAGGATCAGTAATACATTTTTACGTGCATTTAGACACATATAGGAATGAAATACATGGTATAAGAAACCTGTAGGCCACAATAAAATCGATGTATGAATTTAATTACATCATCTTTATATTGTCCGTCGGCTGTCTGGCCCGCTGTGCTCCCGGCCATTTGCACTTGATTTTAACCCTTTAAAAGCCTTAATAATGCTCCTAACTTGCTGCAAATTGGTGCACGACTTAAGTCGAGCGCCGCCAATAAGGGGTTAATAATGAATCTATATGCTCTAAAGAGTATAAGAAAATTTGTTTTAACCCTCGGCGAAACCTAATAAAAAAGTATGGTACTAAAATGTCTTTTTCGTAACAAGGTTGTCAATACGGTACTTCCAGTTATCGATAGCTCTAAAGATCATATGAAAATGTGTTAAACCCTCGGAAAAACCTAATATAAAAGTATGGTACTAAAATTTAATTTTCGTAACAAGGTTGTCAATACGGTACTTTCCCGTTATCAATGTACTATCAAAGCTGAAGATTGCAGAGTAAACACCGTAGACATCATCGACTTTTCTTTCACCTTCGTATAATCGACAGCCAATTTTTTTTTTTTTTTTTTTACTAATGGATTAGTACTCAACCAGCAGGGGTGTGGGGGCAGCAGCCCCCACCCATAATAATAGGTTAGATTAGGTAAGGTTGTTAGGTTAGGCTAATGTCTTTTCAAATCACTATCGGGGGACGTGTTTCAACATGGATCGATATGGGGAAAATAGGTTTTCCCGAGATTTCTAATTAGTTACAAACACTATATATTGATGTAAATGAACAATTTTTGGGTTTAATGTTATTTTAATACCACAAATTTTGTTGATATATTTGAAGATAAATAATTAATCTATATGCGCTAAAGATCATAAGAAAATTTGTTTTAACCCTCGGCAAAACCTAATAAAAAAGTATGGTCAATACTACTTTCAGTCATCGATAGCTCTAAAGATCATATGAAAATGTGTTAAACCCTCGGAAAAACCTAATATAAAAGTATGGTACTAAAATTTAATTTTCGTAACAAGGTTGTCAATACGGTACTTTCCCGTTATCAATGTACAATCAAGCTGAAGATTGCAGAGTAAACACCGTAGACTTTGTCGACTTTTCATTCACCTTCGTATAATCGACAGCCAATTTTTTTTATTTTGTTATTAAGGGATTAGTACTCAACCAGCAGGGGTGTGGGGGTGCCATAATACTAGGTTAGGTTAGGTAAGGTTGTTAGGTTAGGCTAATGTCTTTTCAAATCACTATCGGGAGCGAGCGTGTCTCAACATCGATTGATAGGCCTAATGGGGAAAATAGGTTTTCCCGAGATTTCTAATTAATTACAAACACTATATATTGATGCAAATGACCAATTTTGTTTATAAAAAACACTCGGAAAATTTGTGGTATTAAAATAACATTTTTCCAATTTTTGTTATAAAAAAACACTCGGAAAATTTGTGGTATTAAAATAACATTTTTCCCAATTTTGTTTGGGCTATAAAAAACACTCGGAAAATTTGTGGTAGGCTAGGCCTATTAGCCTAAAATAAAAAAAATCCGAAAATTTTGAACAAAGAACCACATATCCATTGTGAAAATATAATTTGTGAACGTATAGGCCTAGGCTAAGTTAGGCTAGACAAAAATTATGACATGAAATGTGGAATGTTTCTATCCCATGTGATAATAGCCTAATACCATGATTAATGATACCTTGTGACCTGTTAGAATGAAGTTACCAACATTCAATTCACTACGGTCAGTCAACAATCAACAAGGAAACAATAAGCTAGGCCTCGGCTAAACAAAATACTACGGCCTTACAATAAAATTAGTCACTGTTCTTAGTTCCTCGGTGAAATGTATAAATATAAAGATGAATTTGCTACCAGGGTCCAGGGAGCATATTGCCTGTCAAATGTTATGTTGACAAGTTTGCAGAGGAGGTGTCATGACCCAACCAACACACCCCGATGGTTGACGGGCTCATCTATACTTTACATTACCCAGTATTTAACCAATAATGATGTAGTATTAGAGATGGAGGATATTACCTTGTGTTCCTGGCGAGACAGATCCTCCATGAGGAGGTTGGCCAAGTACATTTTGTCCAGCACCAATGAGCGGGGTTCGCTCCTCTGCCATGGTAATGATCATATGAGCACTGTTCCAACAATCTACTTGTTTATTTTATATACTCGGAACTATAATTTTAATCTATATTCACAATTTCATTCAATAAGAGAATATATTTTACATTAGTGAAAATATTTAAGATACCAACAAACAGTAGAAACTAAACTTAAAATATAGCTGCTATCTTTTAAAACAGCTAGAATGTATAGCATAACAAATGGGATTCTCCCTAAACATCACAAGCTGCGGGACATTTAAATCCATCTGTCACATGACTCGTAAATTATTCCTTGTAAAATATTGCAAATGTTTCTCTAACATACACTAGATTTCCTGAAGAATGATCATCTAGCTTTGAACATTAGCTTAGAAGAAATATGCAAGTTAATTCTGAGAGTTATAGAGGGAGAATATTTTTTGAGTGGATTTGCTAAAATACTATAAAAAATAAGGCTATATTGTATTTTGTCTGTCAGCTGGACACGGCACAGGTTTAGCAAAAGGTAGGCTTATACATTATATGACCTTAGAGAAGGCATTAACACAACCTTTTGGTAAATCCTACAGCTTTCTTAACTGTGTGTGTGCTAATGACCACTTAATTGCGAGTTTCAGGCTATAAGGAAGTTGGAGCTGTAGACATTGATAGTTATAATAAAAGTGCTATAATAATGTAGGTTTCTGATGGCTAAATAGTATGTTAAATTGGGGTTTATGTATTTATAAATGTACTACAACCGTATAATAGTTGTTAATTTTGCAAATCATCATAACATCTACCGTAGGCCTTTAATTAATTAACTTCCTTATAGGCTGGACCTCTTCCTGATACTCTATCTATAATTTTCTGTAACATTCACGGCCTCTCCTCTAACTTCCTCTTTGTGGAACACCATCTCTCTTTTACTAAACCTGACTTAATTACTTTTCCTCACCGAAACCCAGTTATCTAAGGCAGCAGACAGCAAACCCTTCTCTGTGTCCTATATTTCTATCCTGAATTTAAAGCCAAAGGTGGATGTTGTGTATATATACGCAATAATCTGTCTTGCTCTTGTGTTCCTAACTTTGATTATTATGAATTCTCAACTCTCCATGGCTTAAGCTATCTTGGCACTCTCTCACTAAATGTGTATGTGCTGTAGCTTATATGTTTACCCTAATTCTACTGACTATCCTACATTCTTTGACCATCTTACATCTAAAGTGGAACACATTCTATCCATCTCTCTCTTCTCTAAAATATCCATCTTAGGATATTTCAATGTTCACCACCACCAATGGCTCTCCTCTCACTTCACTGACCAACCTGGTGAACTAGACTAGATTTTTCATATCCCAAATGACATATAGACCAGTTAGATCAGCACCCCACATGTATCTTGGACCACTCTGGAGAGCTTGACTTATTTCTAACCTCTAATCCTTCTGCTTATACTGTACATCTTTTCCCTCCGTTGGGCTCCTCTGATCATAAGCTTATCTCTAGATAGCTGTTACCTGACCTGTCTCTCCAGTACGGCCTTTTGACCCCCCCAGCCAGCAACAATTGAGGCATTTTGGCGCTGCTGACTGGGAAGCTCTTTGGCACTACGTATTTGATTTCCAATGGAATGATATTTGCTTCCGTGGCTGGGGACCATCGAAGAGTGCTTAACGCATTACCAAGGTAATTTCCTCTCGGGCATGGAGGCATACATTCCATTTTCTTTCTCTCAGACTAATGCAAAAAAATCTGGTTTACTCACACTTGTTCTACTGCTGTTCGCAATAAGGAGGAAGCATTCAAACTGTACTGATGCCTTCAAACTCAAGAATCTCATGCTTTCTATGTTTCTGCCTGGAATCAAGCCAAATCTGTTTTTTCGACTCGCCAAACACTCTTTCATCAATAATAAATGCACTGAACTATCCAACTCTAGCTCTTTCCAAGCTTTTTGGCATCTATCCAAAATCCTCTCCAACAAGTTTTCTTCCTCGTCTTTCCCTCCCCATTTCTGTTCTGACAGTACTACCGTCACTTCTTCCTTTGACAAAGCTGAACCCTTCGCCCAAACTTTTGCTAAAACTTCCACCTTGGATGATTTTGGTGGTATTCCTCCCTCTCCACCCCTCAATCACGTATAGGCCTACTCCTGCCTAATATCCTAATCTCTTCTGAAGATGTATTTTCTACCCTCTCTGGGCTATAAATACTAAGAAGGCGTATGGTCCGTATGGTGTTCCTCCTGTTGTACTACCAAACTGTGCTTCCGTGCTGACTCCCTGCCTAGGCAAACTCTTCCGTATCTGTTTTTCCTCTAACGTATTCCCTTCTTGCTGGAAGTTTGCTCTCATTTAACCTGTTCTAAAGAAGGGTGACCACTCTCAACCTTCCAACTATCACCCAATTGCTCTCATTTCTTGCATCTCTAAAGTTTTTGAAACTATTCTTACTTTAAAATTTCTTAAGCATTTGTCTTCTCATAATCTACTCTCAGATTGCCAGTATGGTTTCCTTAGGGTTCGCTCTAGTGGTGATCTTCTTTCATATCTTACTAACTCTTGGTCATCCTGTAAATTCAGTAAACATAGGTTAGCTTAAACAGAACCAGATGTGGAAATAACTTGAGCCGACCAGGCCAAGTGAGATATCTTTCTTGGTCTAACTGGTAGAGTGACGGCCTCATAGCCTAAGGGTCCCGGGTTCAATCCCAGCCCATGGCATATTTTCGGGGGGCTATTTCAGCATTTAACGAAGTTTAGGTATGTTGGTAAATTGTTAAGATGGTTGAGAGTAAGATCGGAGCTCCAAAACTCCTCTTTCGGGTATGGTGTAAAAACCTATTCCTACAGAACAAGGAAGGGGATGGGAGAGAACAGGGAGTGTATACTTAGTGAGACTCGCAAACATAGCTTTGGTTGTGGAGTTTCCAGCTCTCCAGCGAGTTGCCAACTGGACCGTTAGTTGTGCGTGTGTAGCACAAGGTGCGTGGTAGCACTGCTCAGTTGGCTGACTCACCACTCCCGATCGTCTCTCTGACGGACTTACGGTCGTTTCTGCTCAGGCTTGTTCCTATCTGTTTGTTCGGAGCCTTCGCTTCCTGGACGGTGAAGTAGTGTAAAGTCAGTAAAAATAGGTTAGCATAAACAGAACCAGATGCGGAAATAACTTGAGCCGACCAGGCCAAGTGAGATATCTTTCTTAGTCTAACAGTCTAACTGGTAGAGACGTGTCTGCCTAATAGCCTAAAATTAAGGGTCCCGGGTTCAATCCCAGCCCATGGCATATTTTCGGGAGGCTATTTCAGCATCTAACGAAGTTTAGGTGTGTTGGTAAAATTGTTAAGATGGTTGAAAGTAAGATCGGAGCTCCAAAATTCCTCTTTCGGGTATGGTGTAAAAACCTATTCCTATAGGGACTTCGGTGAGACCTTTAATTCTATTGTGCTAGACATCCCTAAAGACATCTAAAATGCCCCAGAATGAGAAGCCCACCACAGAAGCCACGAACGAACACCACACAGAAACACCAAAAGAAAGGTCCACAGAACGAAAGGACCAGCTGACCGAGCCAGCCATTTCAGACAGGCCCAAGCCCGCAGGGCTAAGCAGCTCATGGCCGCACCTTCTTTAACTTTTCTAAACTGACCATTTTTCCACACCTCACGTACACTAACCCCCTCGTGTCCTACACTCCTAACTACAAAGATGATGAACAGGAATATACATTCATATTAAAAACAACCATGCCCTGTCCCGACGTTGAGCCAATGCCAACACATCAGACAGCCATAATTATATCTATGTATGTTCTTGCATCCGAGAAGTAGATGTTATATATTTTAGAAGTTAAAACACCCACGATTGTCCCTAGACCTCTTCTATCATTTTCCATGACGAGTATAGATATATGTAACCCGTGCTCAGTCGCCCCTTGCATTGTTCCTCTAGTAACTAAGTATTAATATTAACATTCCCTAACATCTTGTCTTGCCAGACTAAGCTTTATGAAGACCCATCGCCCCATAAATCTATGTATGCAATCCTTAGGTTAAGTATTTTTATCCGCCATTGTGTTCACCTTTTTCCATTTACTTTCCACAATTGTCATACGTCTTCCCCTTGCCTCCTTCGTATCCACAGCCCACACTACGCCAATTTACTTCGTGTCTTACACCTCTTACCCCAACCAGAGATTGTATAAGATAACCTGGTTACCAGTATCTGTCATAAGTACCCCGAAACAATAACTAAGTACCCCTACGAACTGCCGCTTTTGTTGGTATTTATATTTATATTTAATAGAAAACGCAGTTCCCAGGACCAACTAATAGTATCCATAACCCTCGGACTGATCACATAACTCTATCTTTTCCAGACTCATATACCACCCCATAGTTGCATTCCCCGGTAGCATATTTTGGCTAACGTATTCTACTGCCTTTTCAAACTTTCCATATCAAGTGTAGCCTAATGCCACCCCCACGCCCAGGGACCTTAGGGGCAAAATTTCCCTGTAGCCCTTGAACTCTCCCCCCCTCTCAGTAAGAATTCCCGCGCTTCTCGACTCTTGTCCGACCTAGCCTCTCTCTCATACCTCTTGAAGATCCTTGAATTGTCCGTTACTAACGCTCTCCAACCTTTTATATATATACTCCTATCCAGCCTACCTTCACTTAGTAGGCCAGAACAACATTAGAACTTTACTAGCCCCTTGCATGCCATCTATTCTCTTACAACACATTCACAACCCTGCACCCAATGGTCGTCGGTGCGAGGCTAGCCGCCCCGCCAGTTACTAACTTCTATTGCCATACTTCCAGATAAATGTGGCAGAGTTAGCAACCCAGTCTCCACCACATCCAGCAAACTCTACAATTAACAACCAGCCGAGTAAAACCAGCTAGCTAAGGCACCTTCGGTTTTGGTATTAAAGACACCCACATCTGTCTCATACACAGAGGGTTATTATAAACACTGGTGATATGGCAAGCCCCTAGCCACAGCCGCCGGACGACGATCACAGAGAGAGTGCGCCCAGCTCCCCCTTTTGGCCCACCCGAGGAGGGAGACCCCCACCCCCGCGGAGGTATACCTGGCCCCTGTTTTGACTTTCGAGTCATTGCCAGGTAGCACAGGAATTCTTCCTATCAATGAACTAACCATGAATGACTAACACCTTTACTAACCTCTATTAACTCACAATAAACCATTTACCTTTCTTGCATGCTCTGATCACTAAATTAGCACCTCAGATATACCATAGAATGAAGATTGAACAATCTAGAGAGACGTTCCTATCACAGCTGTCCCCATCCTCCTCGCAAAGTAGATCCAGTCTCTCTCCCCTAAATACGTCCAGTATAGCCAAAATAGTACCTCTTACTAAGGCTCAGTTATATGAAATATAAAGGCTTTCCTATAGCCCTGTGCCACAACAGTAAATACCATCTTACCTAGTCTCCATTTCTATTGAGAGCTCAATTAAGTTCATAAGACTAGAGATCCCTACTGTCTACAGGGTCCAGAAACGAGCCTATAAATCTAACTCCCGCCCCCAGTCAAATCAGTTGAAAGCTAGACACCAACCAGGGGTCACTACCCTGCAGTTAACCTCTAGCTCTGCCCTTGTGTTGTTCCGGAGTGAGATCCCAGAACCGGCAGACTCCGTGGCAGATTTGGATGGAAGGACCTGCCCACGTATTTAAGAACTTCACACATATGGACACCCTGGACGGCCGCGGAACCAGTCGTTAGCCCCCAACATCATGGACGCAAGATAACCAGGACCAGACCCATCAGATACTACCCAAGATTCTCTTTAGCAGTACTACATCTTACTGTGCTGTTTAGAGATTTCACTAATTAAATATTTCTACGAAGTGGCTAAGACCTTGCCCAGTGTAATACAGACTTAACCATTCCATTTGGGACGTACTAAGCGATCAGTGCTCATTAATTAACAGGCGACCTTGACTCTCGTAATTACCTTATTCAGATATTAAAACTCTAGTGATATCTAACGTTCGCCCACTGATTTGCGTTCTATGTATTTCTGAAACAAGGATATAAAACTTAGATCAGTACCCCTCTGAGGTTACAATAGAATTCCCGTGCTCTAAAATACGCGTGTCTAATCTAGTCTGTGAACTACTACTTGTGCACCAGAGCTACCAGTAATAAATCTAACAGTGAATAGGAATCTACAAGTAACATTGATGGTCTTCGGTATATAAACCTGTTAAATCAAAGCCAGTGATCAGAAGATTAATACCTGAACGTTGGAAGTGGGAGACTAGGCTCCATCCAGATCCACTTATGCTAGTGTTGTTCCATTCTATTATATTGTCTTACACAAGTATTCTGCAGTGGTATATTAATAAACGTGATCGTGTAACTTGCTACCATGTGTTTCTTTGTGTTCTCTATTCCTCATATCTTGTATTGTGCATGCAGCCTTCTATACCCAGTCAATTAGAACTCACATTACCCAAGTTAAACCTGTAGAAAAACAGGGCATAACATTGGCGGCAGCGGTGGTTCTTGATTCGGATATAAGGTTGCATTACACTGCAAGTTTGGAACAGTAGAAGCATGGCAACAGGTCGAAATCTTCAGCCACTCGCACACATTCCCAAGTATGATTTAAACACGTATGATATCACCAGTTACTTAGACATAATAAAGCCAGTATACGATGTGGTATTTTATAATGACCGCGAAAAAATCGCCTGGGGAATTTTGCATATTATACAGTTGGGAGAAGCCGTTTCCCAACTTGTTGATAAGCCTACCTTTAAAGAATTTATCCACCAAATGGTGGCACAGAATACGCCAGAGAGTACCTGGAACCAGTTTCGATCCTTCGTGATCCGGACCTTAGATCCACTTTTGGGTTCCCCCGTCGCCCCCAAAATAATAAAAGTCGACGAGATCAAGTATGAAGGGGATATAAATGTGACCCTCATACAACTCTACAGATACGTGAGGACCACGTATAGCTATGAAGATTACGACCAACAAAATGAACTCTTATTCACCGCTTTGTTAAACATCCTCCCACCCCACATCACCGCCCATCTCGACCCGTATGGCTTATTCGAAGAACATATGCTCTCCATCAGAGAAGAATGCCTACGCAGTTCGATGAATCCCCTATCCAACCCTTCAGCCCCTATCCAAGACTCCGTGCACCCTTCCAAAATGACTTCCGGTGAAAGTCCAACCCCAGTGCACTCTTCCTTGCCTCTATCCTCTCCGACCATCCCTAACTCTTCCCCCACCAACCCTCCGCAGCCCCCCCAACAAGCTCCGTATTCTAGCTATGCCTACCTATGTAGGCCTACCACAACCTATTTTCCCCATGACCCCAGAAATGTTCAGCTATCCCCCCACCAACAAAATTTCCCTTGTGACCGTTTTCCGTCGGTAGCTTGTGACCGTTTTCAGTCGGTAGCTCCCTTCCACCCCCACACAGTTCACACCCCTAGAAAACGTCGAAACCCCACACTCGTCTCGCCCTCTCATGTCAAACGAACTCGCCAGTCCCAGATAACCTCTAACCAGACCGAGACTGCCACCAAGAAAATTCCCCAAACTCGTCCTGTCAAAAAAACCCACCAACTCCAGATAACCGCTAACCAGACCGTGACTGCCACCAAGAAGATTCCCAAAATTCGTCATGTTAAAAACCCCAAATCAAGACATCAGTCCTCTACCAATAACCCCTGTTCTGCACCTAACTTTTCCCCCACCAACCCGCCGCAGTCCCCCCAACAAATCCCGTTTCCTAACTCACTCGCCTCTCACCACCCTGACCCTCCCACACGCGCCGTTAATCCTCCCCTCACACGTGACGACCTAGGGACCCAACCATGTTCCCCCCCTTCCCCCAGAAATACTCCGCTATTCCCCCACCAACAAAATCTCCCTTGTGACAGTTTTCCGTCAGTAGCTCCCTTCCACCCCCCCACAATTCACACCCCTAATAAACTTCAAAACCCCACACTTGACTCACCCCCTCATGACAGACAAACCCACCAACCCCAGATAACCTCTAAACAAACTGTCACTGCCACCGACACACCCCACCACTCTGATCCTCCCACACGCGCCGTTAATCCTCCCCTCACGCGTGACGACCTAGGGACCCAACCATGTTCCCCCCCTTCCCCCAGAAATACTCCGCTATTCCCCCACCAACAAAATCTCCCTTGTGACAGTTTTCCGTCAGTAGCTCCCTTCCACCCCCCCACAATTCACACCCCTAATAAACTTCAAAACCCCACACTTGACTCACCCCCTCATGACAGACAAACCCACCAACCCCAGATAACCTCTAAACAAACCGTCACTGCCACCGACACACCCCACCACTCTGATCCTCCCACACGCGCCGTTAATCCCCCCCTCACGCGTGACTCCCACCAAAGTGATTTCCCCCCCCTCATGCGTACCGAACACCTGCTCACCAGTCGGTCCCCCACCATCATGAGCCCCGCTAAACTGTCAACCTCCCCCTCTTCACCGTTACCCCACCCGCCCCAAATTCCCCCCCCAAAGATCCCGCTCGACAAAATACCACTCCCATTCCAATCCAACCACAAAACTTTTTCCACCTTGGCTAAACCCCAAAATACTCTCTCTCTCGCCCCAAACAACATAATCAACCCCTCAACTTCAACCACTCCTCGAAATCCCATCCATGTCTCTCCCGGAAATAAAATCAGTCTAGATTCAACCCCTCTCAAACCACAACCCTGCCTGCCCAGACCCCCCCCACCATCTCCCTATCAAATCCCCACACACCAAACTTCCAAACCACCCGATCATAGTAAACACTCAACCTTCAGCCTTACTCACCCTTCTCCAAACCCCACTCACGACCACAACTCTCTACACAATTCAACCCCTCCCCAGCACCAACCTCTTCCGCAACAACAACCCCGACTCGACCTGCCCGTTTCATTTTTAAAACCCCCCTATCACTACCCCCGACCGAAACCACTTAGACCCCCCCTCCAAAACTGGCCCCGGGCCAACTCGCCCCTAGACCCACATTCCTAACGACAAGAACTAACGGTATATCCACCCCGCCCTTCCAAAGTGAAAGTGAACCACCACCCCCTATTACCAGACCGTCACCCAGACTAACGGCGACTCTAAATACCCCCCCCCCCCTGATGATGATGAGGATATTATTGTACTAAATTGTGTTGAATGTTTTCAATTCCTAAGCGATTGGGCATGATTCTATAAATTTACATGTTTTCCATATACTGTATATATTATTTTTTTTCCCTTAGTCATACTACTTTTCTTGTTACCTACACTTTTCTGACTATCTTTAAAAATTTGCTTTATACATTGTTAAACACTTTACCTCTTCTTAATTTCCTGTTCTTAATTATCTGCCCTTTCTTAAATTTACATGTTTTCCATATACTGTATATATTATTTTTTTCCCTTAGTCATACTACTTTTCTTGTTACCTACACTTGTCTGACTATCTTTTAAATTTGCTTTATACATTGTTAAACACTTTACCTCTTCTTAATTTCCTGTTCTTAATTATCTGCCCTTTCTTAAATTTACATGTTTTCCATATACTGTAGATATTAATTTTTTTTTTCCCTTAGTCATACTACTTTTCTTGTTAACCTACATTTTTCTGACTATGCTTCTTTTTACTTCACCCTTGAGGCTCGAGGACGAGCCTATAATGAAGGAGAGGGAAGTAAAATGCCCCAGAATGAGAAGCCCACCACAGAAGCCACGAACGAACACCACACAGAAACACCAAAAGAAAGGTCCACAGAACGAAAGGACCAGCTGACCGAGCCAGCCATTTCAGACAGGCCCAAGCCCGCAGGGCTAAGCAGCTCATGGCCGCACCTTCTTTAACTTTTCTAAACTGACCATTTTTCCACACCTCACGTACACTAACCCCCTCGTGTCCTACACTCCTAACTACAAAGATGATGAACAGGAATATACATTCATATTAAAAACAACCATGCCCTGTCCCGACGTTGAGCCAATGCCAACACATCAGACAGCCATAATATTTATGTATGTTCTTACATCCGAGAAGTAGATTTTATATATATCTTAGAAGTTAAAACACCCACGTTTGTTCCTAGACCTCTTATATCATTTTCCATGACTAGTATAGATATATGTAACCCGTGCCCACTGCCCAGTCGCCCCTTGCATTTGTTCCTCTAGTAACTAAGTCTATAATATTAACTGCCACCAGCATTGATACGACATAGCGGCACTGTCCTTGCTACAAAGATGATGAACAGGAATATACATTCATATTAAAAACAACCATGCCCTGTCCCGACGTTGAGCCAATGCCAACACATCAGACAGCCATAATTATATCTATGTATGTTCTTGCATCCGAGAAGTAGATGTTATATATTTTAGAAGTTAAAACACCCACGATTGTCCCTAGACCTCTTCTATCATTTTCCATGACGAGTATAGATATATGTAACCCGTGCTCAGTCGCCCCTTGCATTGTTCCTCTAGTAACTAAGTATTAATATTAACATTCCCTAACATCTTGTCTTGCCAGACTAAGCTTTATGAAGACCCATCGCCCCATAAATCTATGTATGCAATCCTTAGGTTAAGTATTTTTATCCGCCATTGTGTTCACCTTTTTCCATTTACTTTCCACAATTGTCATACGTCTTCCCCTTGCCTCCTTCGTATCCACAGCCCACACTACGCCAATTTACTTCGTGTCTTACACCTCTTACCCCAACCAGAGATTGTATAAGATAACCTGGTTACCAGTATCTGTCATAAGTACCCCGAAACAATAACTAAGTACCCCTACGAACTGCCGCTTTTGTTGGTATTTATATTTATATTTAATAGAAAACGCAGTTCCCAGGACCAACTAATAGTATCCATAACCCTCGGACTGATCACATAACTCTATCTTTTCCAGACTCATATACCACCCCATAGTTGCATTCCCCGGTAGCATATTTTGGCTAACGTATTCTACTGCCTTTTCAAACTTTCCATATCAAGTGTAGCCTAATGCCACCCCCACGCCCAGGGACCTTAGGGGCAAAATTTCCCTGTAGCCCTTGAACTCTCCCCCCCTCTCAGTAAGAATTCCCGCGCTTCTCGACTCTTGTCCGACCTAGCCTCTCTCTCATACCTCTTGAAGATCCTTGAATTGTCCGTTACTAACGCTCTCCAACCTTTTATATATATACTCCTATCCAGCCTACCTTCACTTAGTAGGCCAGAACAACATTAGAACTTTACTAGCCCCTTGCATGCCATCTATTCTCTTACAACACATTCACAACCCTGCACCCAATGGTCGTCGGTGCGAGGCTAGCCGCCCCGCCAGTTACTAACTTCTATTGCCATACTTCCAGATAAATGTGGCAGAGTTAGCAACCCAGTCTCCACCACATCCAGCAAACTCTACAATTAACAACCAGCCGAGTAAAACCAGCTAGCTAAGGCACCTTCGGTTTTGGTATTAAAGACACCCACATCTGTCTCATACACAGAGGGTTATTATAAACACTGGTGATATGGCAAGCCCCTAGCCACAGCCGCCGGACGACGATCACAGAGAGAGTGCGCCCAGCTCCCCCTTTTGGCCCACCCGAGGAGGGAGACCCCCACCCCCGCGGAGGTATACCTGGCCCCTGTTTTGACTTTCGAGTCATTGCCAGGTAGCACAGGAATTCTTCCTATCAATGAACTAACCATGAATGACTAACACCTTTACTAACCTCTATTAACTCACAATAAACCATTTACCTTTCTTGCATGCTCTGATCACTAAATTAGCACCTCAGATATACCATAGAATGAAGATTGAACAATCTAGAGAGACGTTCCTATCACAGCTGTCCCCATCCTCCTCGCAAAGTAGATCCAGTCTCTCTCCCCTAAATACGTCCAGTATAGCCAAAATAGTACCTCTTACTAAGGCTCAGTTATATGAAATATAAAGGCTTTCCTATAGCCCTGTGCCACAACAGTAAATACCATCTTACCTAGTCTCCATTTCTATTGAGAGCTCAATTAAGTTCATAAGACTAGAGATCCCTACTGTCTACAGGGTCCAGAAACGAGCCTATAAATCTAACTCCCGCCCCCAGTCAAATCAGTTGAAAGCTAGACACCAACCAGGGGTCACTACCCTGCAGTTAACCTCTAGCTCTGCCCTTGTGTTGTTCCGGAGTGAGATCCCAGAACCGGCAGACTCCGTGGCAGATTTGGATGGAAGGACCTGCCCACGTATTTAAGAACTTCACACATATGGACACCCTGGACGGCCGCGGAACCAGTCGTTAGCCCCCAACATCATGGACGCAAGATAACCAGGACCAGACCCATCAGATACTACCCAAGATTCTCTTTAGCAGTACTACATCTTACTGTGCTGTTTAGAGATTTCACTAATTAAATATTTCTACGAAGTGGCTAAGACCTTGCCCAGTGTAATACAGACTTAACCATTCCATTTGGGACGTACTAAGCGATCAGTGCTCATTAATTAACAGGCGACCTTGACTCTCGTAATTACCTTATTCAGATATTAAAACTCTAGTGATATCTAACGTTCGCCCACTGATTTGCGTTCTATGTATTTCTGAAACAAGGATATAAAACTTAGATCAGTACCCCTCTGAGGTTACAATAGAATTCCCGTGCTCTAAAATACGCGTGTCTAATCTAGTCTGTGAACTACTACTTGTGCACCAGAGCTACCAGTAATAAATCTAACAGTGAATAGGAATCTACAAGTAACATTGATGGTCTTCGGTATATAAACCTGTTAAATCAAAGCCAGTGATCAGAAGATTAATACCTGAACGTTGGAAGTGGGAGACTAGGCTCCATCCAGATCCACTTATGCTAGTGTTGTTCCATTCTATTATATTGTCTTACACAAGTATTCTGCAGTGGTATATTAATAAACGTGATCGTGTAACTTGCTACCATGTGTTTCTTTGTGTTCTCTATTCCTCATATCTTGTATTAATAATAATAATAATATAATAATACTTTATTTCAGACTCACACAGTACAGAGGGGACCATACTGGGGTCCATATATACCTTACAGTAACATAAATATATATAAGCTACTGTACATAGGCTACATCAAATAAAAAGAAATTCAATAATACCCAGCTTGCTATCATGTAGTTCACAGCACTGCCTCAACCAAAAACAGTGGTCATCAAACTACTGTGTTACCAAATCCACTGTCCTAATTGTGTACAGTACCATGCCTCACATCATTTAGCTTCCGGTACAGTATGTTGCTACAGTACAGTATAGGAATATCGGTACTGTACTGCACTATGAGGTTCAGTACCGGTATGCTAATTATGTAGAGTAGCAGACCCGAAATCATTACTTAACCTCTGAAGTGCGCACGGGGGTAATAATAATAATAATAATAATACTTTATTTCAGACTCACACAGTACAGAGGGGACCATATTGGGGTCGTATTGTGCATGCAGCCTTCTATACCCAGTCAATTAGAACTCGCATTACCCAAGTTAAACCTGTAGAAAAACAGGGCATAACAGTAATGTTAGGAAGGAGGATGATGGACATGGAGAAAAAGTGGGATGAGAAGGAAGATGTTGTAGAAGCTACTGTAGAGAAGGTCATGAAGAAAATAGAAGAAAAACAAGAGGGAGAGCGGCGTAGAAATAATTTAGTGGTGTATAACATATCTGAGTCAGAAAAAACAGATGGGAAGGAGAGGGAAACTGATGACAAAAAGAGCTGTGATGTGCTGTTTAAGGAATATTTAGAAGTGAAGGAATATAAAATGATGAAAGTAATTAGGTTAGGAAAGAAATTTGACGGTAGGGTTAGGCCAATGTTGGTAACATTTGAGAAAGAGGGGATGAAGTGGGCTATGCTCAGTAATGCCAAAAGACTTAGAAATAGGGAAGAACTTGGAGCAAAGAAGATAGGAATATCACCAGATCTAACAAAGGAAGAAAGGTTGAAAAATAAGGAATTAGTGGTAGAACTTAAAGCCAAACGGCAGATGGGAGGAAGGTGGATAATTCGAAGGAACGAGGTGATAAGAGTTACAGAAGATGGCAGACCCAGATTTGAATACAATATCGGTAACCCTAGTCCTAGGCCAAGGCAGGAGGTCCCTAAGAGGAAGGAGGAGGAGGAGGAACCTATGCCAGAACTTGAATCGGAGGATGAGGAAGAGCAAGATAACAAAGACTGAAAAAAGACGAAGGGAAGTGAGTATTTAGTATTTAAATTAATAAATGTACAAGGATTGACTAAAGCAAAATATGAAGAATTAAAGGGTTTAGTTACCTATAATAATAATAATAAACATATTTTTCTTTGTCTGAGACACAATTTAAAATACGAAACATTTTGGTGGATGGATTTGAAGTAATTGAAAGTATGAGGAATATTAATGATAGGAAGGGTGGTGGTTTAATGTTACTCTTTGAAACAACAGATAAAGTAAGTTTAAGCAAGGTAGAGTGTAAAAATAAAGATTTACTTTATGTAAAAGGATCTATACATGGGAAATGTGTACACTTGTTCTTGTTATACTTTTCTGTAAATGATAAGGTAAGGAATGATGAAATGAAGAAGGAGATAGAGAGACATTTAGACCAAATGGAAGATGAAAGAGTTATAATATTAGGTGACATGAATGCCCATGTAGGGTTCAAAGGTAAACAAAAACTAAATTATAATGGACACATTATACTAGATTTGATGGATAAATTTAAATTAAATATGTTAAATGATGACCAGGAGTGTAATGGGGCGATAACATGGCGAAGAAACGAACAATCTAGCGTAATAGATTATGTTTTAATTTCAGATAAAATGTATGAAGATTTTAAAAGTATGAAAATAGATGAAAAGCAAGACGTTTATGATCTGTCAGACCACAACCTTATTGAGGTATATTTTGAGTGGAATAATTCAAATAGTAAATCCTTTAAAGGGAAGAAATGGGAAACAAAATAATACTATAAAATAAACGAGGAGACCATAGTCAAATTTATTAGGGAGCTAGAAAATAGAATAACGAGAGAAGAGAGTAACGATATAAGAGTCTTCAATAGAGTAATGAAGGAGACAGCTGATGATATACTTAAAACTACCTATAGGAGGAGATTAGGAAGAGACAAAATAAAACAAGAGGCACCATGGATGAATGACAGTATTAGAAAAGGTATAAAAAAGAGGAGATATTATAATAGATTAAGAAGAAATGCTAAAAATAGAGAGGAAGAGGAGAGAAGTAACATACTTTTCTTGGAACAAAAAAGTAAAGTACAGAAAGAGATCAGGGAAGCCATTTATATACATGAGAGGAAAAAGACTAGAGAGATAATAGAGGGAGGAGATGCGAGTAAAAAGATGTGGAAATATATAAATAAACTAAGAAACAAAAGTCAAAACGAAATAAAAGAATTAAAACTTTATAACGATGAAGGAGAAGTATTGTCAGATAAAAGGGCTGTAGAGGAATTAAATATGTTTTGGAGTGGTATATATAAAATGCATGACAATAACATCAAGGAAGTTTGGAATGAGGATATAAATAGGGAATATAGAGAATTAAAAGAGAAAGAAATGGAGGACAGGCAAGAAGGTAAATTATTTAAAATAGGGATGAATGTAAATGATGAACACAATTATAACATACAATCAGTCACAGTTAAAGAGGAGTTACGGGAACACATGGAAATGGCTTTAAGAGTTAATAAAAACATAAACTACATGGAGAAACCAAACATTACAGTGGGAGAATTAAAGGAAAATATAAAGAAATTAAAGAATAGAAAAGCAGCAGGCCTTGATG
This sequence comes from Lithodes maja, assembly GCA_037953745.1. Classification (NCBI taxonomy): domain Eukaryota; kingdom Metazoa; phylum Arthropoda; class Malacostraca; order Decapoda; family Lithodidae; genus Lithodes; species Lithodes maja. The sequence goes on along the minus strand of JBAKBP010005178.1, from coordinate 86,590 downwards.
CAATGAAACCTGAGTTATATAAAGCATTGCCACAAAGTGATAAGTGCTTAGAAAAACTTGCAATGTGCTTTAATAATATTATGGACACAAATGTAATTCCAGAAGAGTGGAAGAAGTAAAAAACTGTTATGTTACCAAAAGTAAATAAACCAAAGGTAAATGAATTGAGGCCAATTGCTCTGACAGACATATCATATAAACTTTTCATGACAGCAATTAAAAATAAAATAGAAGAACACATTAGGGAGAATGGAGAGGTAAGGGAGACACAGAGTGGGTTTACAAATAAGGGTAGAATCGAAAATAATCTTTTTATATTGAAATACTGTATAGATAAAATATTTAAACAAAAGAGGTCACTCATAGTAATCTCAATAGACTTTAAAAAGGCCTATGACTCAATCAGAAGGGAGAAACTGATAAAAGTATTAAAAGATTACAATATAAATTCAAATGTTATAGACATAGTAAGTAACATATATAAAGAAGATAGTACAATTATAAATAAGGGGCAAGTAAATGAGACGGAGATTAAGGTAACAAGCGGCATCAGACAAGGCTGTACGGGGTCCACAACATTATTTAAATTAATAACTTATGAGATAATTAAACAGTTAGAAAATAAAAGAGGGTTTGTAGATGAGTGTTTCAAAATAAATTCATTGTTTTATGCCGATGACGGGCTACTCTTGGCTCATACAATCCAGGAAGCAGAAAGAGTAATAGATAAATTAATAGAGATAGGGGGAGAGTGTGGCTTAAGTATAAATAAAGACAAAAGTAAAATCCTAATATTTAATATGAAAAACAAACCAAACAACATACGAGAAATAGAAGTGGTAAAACAAATTAAATATCTAGGAATACAAATTAATGATAATAAAAAATGTTTTAAAACCCAGAAAATAGAAGCTTTGGATAAAGCAAATAGAATGGCTAACCTTACATACCCGGTAATATCACAAAGTTGTAATAAGATACTTATTGGAAAAACATATTGGAAAAGTATTGTGATACCAGCAGTCCTGTATGGCTCGAATGTTATAGGTTTTTCAAAAACAGAAATAAATAAATTACAAAATATAGAGAATAGGGTTTTTAGACACATATTAGGGGCACCCAGATATGCCCAAAAGGTAACCTTAACCCGGCAAGCGCGATAGGCCTCACGGAAGGCTTCCTATAGGGAACGCGATAGGCCTCACGGAAGCAGGACCATAAAAAAGGCTTTCCAAAAAAAAAAAAGGGCCTATAAAAAAAAAAAAATTTGTCTCTAGGTGAGATAATTCCCCTCCAGTACTCATCCATGTAAATCTCACCCACCCCCCTCCCCTCCTTCCCCACCTTATTCCCCCCTCCCTCCCCTCCTCAATTATCACCTATTTTCCCTCTTATTATCATCATTTATCGGTTATTTTTCTCTCCCGCGATAATGTAGCACAAGTGGGTTGCAGAAAAGATCGATATGTAACGCCCAGACACCAGCCCACACCGCCCCGCTTGTCTCAGTTACCTCACAGACAGCGAGAGAGGAGGGTTGACTGTAGCTCTCTCTCGCCTGACATTACGACCGGGTGGCCAATATCTTCGTTTTTCACCACCCAAATGCTTTTCCCACTTATTTTAGCACTCTTGAAGGTTCATATATACATCATATATGTAAAATAAAAGCATACCGAAAACAAATAATGGTCTATATTGTAAATATAACGAATTCTGTCAGAATCCAAGGCTAGAAATACACAAATAACTACCCTAGCTCCTAGGGCTATTTAGCGCTTAACAGGTTTAAGGGGTGAAATAGGAGCCTCATCAATGGAGGCAAGAATTATGGAAGGTAACATAAAATATCTTAAATATTTAGTAGGAGAGGAAAGTAATGACTTGCTAAGAAGAATCACAGAGGAAAAATTTAGAAATAGTAAAGATCCCTGGACTGCAGAAATTAGAAAGTATGTAGGGAATTTGAAGTTGGGAGAAACAAATTTAGCAAATATTAAGAAGGGCGACATTAGAAAAAGAGTTCTGGACTGGGATTCGGGAAGATGGCGAGAGGAGTTGGCAGAGAAGAGTAGCCTAGAAGTGTATAGGAGTTATAAAAAGGAGATTAAGAGCGAGGAAGATATTTATGACAACACACAGGCATCTATAATATTTTACAGATGTAGGACAAATAACTTAAATCTAAAAGATAGAAATAGGCATGTGGGAGGAGAGACACAATGCGATATGTGTAAGGAAGGAACGGAAGACCTAAAACATTTTCTACTACACTGTTCATTTTATAAAGCATGCAGAATAAAAGATCCAGGGTTCCAACAGCCTTATATTGAAAATGAAAACCAAGTCATCGGACATCTTTTATTTAACAAAGAAATAAGCGATAGAGTGAAACAGACAATCTATCAAATGTGGAGAGTACGAGAGAAAAAATTGAAAGAACTGAAATAAGAAGACTGAAGGAAGACGAGAGAAGAAACAAGACTGAAGAGAGAAGAAAGAAGATTTCAGAAAAAGGGATGAAAAATGAGATATATTTATTTTTAGACAATTGAGCACGTCACAAAAAGTCACAAAAAGAAAAATAACAAAAACTCTTAGGGAAGTGCCGACGTTAAGGCTAAACTTCCCGAATTCCAACTGAACTGAACTGACCGGTCACTTCAACCAGTAGACCATTTCAACCAGTAATAATAATAATAATATTTATTCAGTTAGCAATTTACAGAGTTGGTACCACATAGTTTGTTATAAATATGACATGTACCAGCCTTGCATAATTCCAACTAAGGATAGCCCAATAAGGCCGTTAGGCGTATTTCCATTGGGGTCCTTGTGGGATTAGGTTAGCTGGGGAAATGGGGAGGATAAAGAAATAGATACTTTAGAGAAAGTATTTCTAGGGGGTTATTTTAAGATACCTTACATCCTATAGTAAATATCAGTAATCCGTAATCAGTAATAATTTCAGTTTGGTTTGTCTATCTCTTATGTCGTATTTAGTAGTAGACATAAGCTTAGTGCTCCCTTCCCGCAGCTGTCCGGTTCAGGTGTTCCTTCAGGCTACATCTGAAGGAATACAGTGTTCTCTTTTCACGGACTGACTGGGGTAGGTCGTTCCAGTCTTTGATGGCAGTGAAGAAGAATGTTTGCTTACCCTGTCCTTGGATTCTCGGGACCTTAAAATTAAACATCATGTTTCTTGTATTATGTCCACTCCTCTCATTTGCTTTAACAAAATCATTCTTTAGATACTCTGGAGCTCTGTCATAGAAAATTTTGAAGGCATTAGTTAGCCTGATTTGTTTGGCCCTGTCAGAGACATTGAGCATACCTAGTGACTGAAGTTGTGCCTGGCCAACATGTGATCTGGGTCCTAGGTTCAGCATGAACCTAACCATTTTATTTTGAGTGACCTGAAGTTTGTGCTGTGCTGATTTAGATGATGCAGAGTACCAGGATGACACAGAATAGTCAAAATGACATTGAACAAGCGCTTGGCAGAGGGTCTTTTTGGTCGCCGCAGTAGGGTTATTTGGCACTGGTTGAGAGCTACTGGTTGAAATGGTCTACTGGTTGAAGTGACATGGAACCACTGAAGGGTGGACGTCCTTTCTTACACAAAACACATATGTCACAAAACACATATGAGGTGAAGCCATTGATTTCGGGGGCTGGTGAGAGATTGGTGTTTCTGAATGTCTGTGTTTGCTTTCGTAATTGTTTAATCGAAGTCCTCTTTTTCTAGGTATTAAAAACGTATTCTATGGTGTTTTATATGATATATAGAAGCAATATAACTGTTCAAATGATCTGGGAAGTGTATATTAAACCAAATACAAAACTTTGAATAATGAGGTAAGAGATATGTGTTTTTTATCACTTTTCAACCCAAGACCAGCGAGGGTCTGGGGGCAGCAGGCCCCAGGATGCCCAGGTTACCTTAGGTAGGTTAGGTTAGCTTAATGACCAGCTATGTAAATACAGTAGTGAACATTCGGGTTAGTCTGTGCTCAAAAATCCATTTTCTTTAGGAGGCGGCCATACACTAAACAAATTTTGCTTTTTGTGGGCGAACTGTTCCATGTTTTCTTCTGTCACCTATTTTCCCTTTCTTGTGTCTCTTGCTGATCCTCCCTACCCTTTGTGGGAGTAAAGGCTGGCTACTGACTGACTTCACAACAAACACCCTTTCAGCTACATCATTCCTCATCAGTTGGTTAACCGGTTTTGGGGCTTGTTAACCCCTGCACCGCCATGACGTAATATTCATCACATTCTGGTTACGTTTAGACGATTTTCTCTAGCTTATAATCTACCTCTAGGACTCAAAGGGGTAAATACGATCTCTATAAACCCTCTTGATAACATTGAAATGCTGGGTGTGAAGGGAATTCATGGTCTCCTGAAATATCCCCAGGCTACCTTTAGGATTAACTTTTCCTGGTACCTGGCGCGGGGTACGAACCTCTGAAGGGAATTTAACCCCCCTAAAAACCCACAGGTTTTGAGATGCCTTGGGTGGGGTTCGAACCCTGGTTAGTGACCCAACCATCACCACCAGGCCCGTGCGCTAACCCACTGTACTACCACGGACGTACTAAAAGTATAGCAACCTTAGTCCGATTTTTAAGAACCAGGTGATAGTCTCGTGGTGTTATCACGTGATGAGTTTATTGGACTTACCATCTACGACTATTTTACGCTATACCTGACGTCAACTCGGGTTAGTATTATTGTGGGTGCGGGACATTTTCGAGGGCATTACATTTGTTTTTCTACAGGTTTAACTTGGGTAATGTGAGTTCTAATTGACTGGGTATAGAAGGCTGCATGCACAATACAAGATATGAGGAATAGAGAACACAAAGAAACACATGGTAGCAAGTTACACGATCACGTTTATTAATATACCACTGCAGAATACTTGTGTAAGACAATATAATAGAATGGAACAACACTAGCATAAGTGGATCTGGATGGAGCCTAGTCTCCCACTTCCAACGTTCAGGTATTAATCTTCTGATCACTGGCTTTGATTTAACAGGTTTATATACCGAAGACCATCAATGTTACTTATAGATTCCTATTCACTGTTAGATTTATTACTGGTAGCTCTGGTGCACAAGTAGTAGTTCACAGACTAGATTAGACACGCGTATTTTAGAGCACGGGAATTCTAGTAACCTCAGGGGGTACTGATCTAAGTTTTATATCCTTGTTTCAGAAATACATAGAACGCAAATCAGTGGGCGAACGTTAGATATCACAAGAGTTTTAATATCTGAATAAGGTAATTACGAGAGTCAAGGTCGCCTGTTAATTAATGAGCACTGATCGCTTAGTACGTCCCAAATGGAATGGTTAAGTCTGTATTACACTGGGCAAGGTCTTAGCCACTTCGTAGAAATATTTAATTAGTGAAATCTCTAAACAGCACAGTAAGATGTAGTACTGCTAAAGAGAATCTTGGGTAGTATCTGATGGGTCTGGTCCTGGTTATCTTGCGTCCATGATGTTGGGGACTAACGACTGGTTCCGCGGCCGTCCAGGGTGTCCATATGTGTGAAGTTCTTAAATACGTGGGCAGGTCCTTCTATCCAAATCTGCCACGGAGTCTGCCGGCTCTGGGATCTCACTCCGGAATAACACAAGGGCAGAGCTAGAGGTTAACTGCAGGGTAGTGACCACTGGTTGGTGTCTAGCTTTCAACTGATTTGACTGGGGGCGGGAGTTAGATTTATAGGCTCGGTTCTGGACCCTGTAGACAGTAGGGATCTCGAGTCTTATGAACTTAATTGAGCTCTCAATAGAAATGGAGACTAGGTAAGATGGTATTTACTGTTGTGGCACAGGGCTATAGGAAAGCCTTTATAGTTCATATAACTGAGCCTTAGTAAGAGGTACTATTTTGGCTATACTGGACGTATTTAGGGGAGAGAGACTGGATCTACTTTGCGAGGAGGATGGGGACAGCTGTGATAGGAACGGCTCTCTAGATTGTTCAATCTTCATTCTATGGTATAGCTGAGGTGCTAATTTAGTGATCAGAGCATGCAAGAAAGGTAAATGGTTTATTGTGAGTTAACCCGGGAGCTGCGGGAAGACTCTTAAGAGTTCCCCCGGCGGACTGCGGGAAGACTCTCTGGAGTAAGTAAAACTAAAAATCAACTTTTTACATCGAAAAAAAAAAATTTGTTTTTATTTTTATTTTTTTTATTTTTTTATTTTTTTTTGGCCCCTGGGCCATGCAAAATCTCAGTCCTCTACCTCCCCTCCTTCCCCACTTTCCTCCTATTCCTCAGTTATCACCTATTTTCCCTATTATTCCCTTATTCTGAGGTATATTTTCGTGCTAACATTAGCGAGTTGCAAGCAGGGTGTTGTCATCACTGATGGCCATCGAGTGCAAGAGAGAGAGAGAGAGTATCGATCGACTGTGTCGCAGTGGCCTTGGGGAAAATTGGCGGGAAGCTAGCTTGCCTCACCCATACATTATACAACTCGCGGGCTATATCTCCGATTTTGACCATCCAAACGCTGTTTTCACTCGTTTTATTGTTGTTTCAGGTTAATACCTTTATAATCAACCCATAATAGGCGCATATGGATAATTATTAATGCTATTAATGGTACAATGAATATTTAGTGACGAAAAACCTCAAATACGTCAGCACAGGGGGACGTTTTCATTTACCCCCGTGCGCACTTCAGAGGTTAATAGAGGTTAGTAAAGGTGTTAGTCATTCATGGTTAGTTCATTGATAGGAAGAATTCCTGTGCTACCTGGCAATGACTCGAAAGTCAAAACAGGGGCCAGGTATGCCTCCGCGGGGGTGGGGGTCTCCCTCCTCGGGTGGGCAAAAAAGGGGGAGCTGGGCGCCCTCTCTCTGTGAACGTCGTCCGGCGGCTGTGGCTAGGGGCTTGCCATATCACCAGTGTTTATAATAACCCTCTGTGTATGAGACAGATGTGGGTGTCTTTAATACCAAAACCGAAGGTGCCTTAGCTAGCTGGTTTTACTCGGTTGGTTGTTAATTGTAGAGTTTGCTGGATGTGGTGGAGACTGGGTTGCTAACTCTGCCACATTTATCTGGAAGTATGGCAATATAAGTTAGTAACTGGCGGGGCGGCTAGCCTCGCACCGACGACCATTGGGTGCAGGGTTGTGAATGTGTTGTAAGAGAATAGATGGCATGCAAGGGGCTAGTAAAGTTCTAATGTTGTTCTGGCCTACTAAGTGAAGGTAGGCTGGATAGGAGTATATATATAAAAGGTTGGAGAGCGTTAGCAACGGACAATTCAAGGATCTTCAAGAGGTATGAGAGAGAGGCTAGGTCGGACAAGAGTCGAGAAGCGCGGGAATTCTTACTGAGAGGGGGGGAGAGTTCAAGGGCTACAGGGAAATTTTGCCCCTAAGGTCCCTGGGCGTGGGGGTGGCATTAGGCTACACTTGATATGGAAAGTTTGAAAAGGCAGTAGAATACGTTAGCCAAAATATGCTACCGGGGAATGCAACTATGGGGTGGTATAAGAGTCTGGAAAAGATAGAGTTATGTGATCAGTCCGAGGGTTATGGATACTATTAGTTGGTCCTGGGAACTGCGTTTTCTATTAAATATAAATATAAATACCAACAAAAGCGGCAGTTCGTAGGGGTACTTAGTTATTGTTTCGGGGTACTTATGACAGATACTGGTAACCAGGTTATCTTATACAATCTCTGGTTGGGGTAAGAGGTGTAAGACACGAAGTAAATTGGCGTAGTGTGGGCTGTGGATACGAAGGAGGCAAGGGGAAGACGTATGACAATTGTGGAAAGTAAATGGAAAAGGTGAACACAATGGCGGATAAAAATACTTAACCTAAGGATTGCATACATAGATTTATGGGGCGATGGGTCTTCATAAAGCTTAGTCTGGCAAGACAAGATGTTAGGGAATGTTAATATTAATACTTAGTTACTAGAGGAACAATGCAAGGGGCGACTGAGCACGGGTTACATATATCTATATTCGTCATGGAAAATGATATACGAGGTCTAGGGACAATCGTGGGTGTTTTAACTTCTAAAATATATGACATCTACTTCTCGGATGTAAGAACATACATAGATATAATTATGGCTGTCTGATGTGTTGGCATTGGCTCAACGTCGGGACAGGGCATGGTTGTTTTTAATATGAATGTATATTCCTGTTCATCATCTTTGTAGCAAGGACAGTGCCGCTATGTCGTATCAATGCTGGTGGCAGTTAATATTATAGACTTAGTTACTAGAGGAACAAATGCAAGGGGCGACTGGGCAGTGGGCACGGGTTACATATATCTATACTAGTCATGGAAAATTATATAAGAGGTCTAGGAACAAACGTGGGTGTTTTAACTTCTAAGATATATATAAAATCTACTTCTCGGATGTAAGAACATACATAAATATAATTATGGCTGTCTGATGTGTTGGCATTGGCTCAACGTCGGGACAGGGCATGGTTGTTTTTAATATGAATGTATATTCCTGTTCATCATCTTTGTAGTTAGGAGTGTAGGACACGAGGGGGTTAGTGTACGTGAGGTGTGGAAAAATGGTCAGTTTAGAAAAGGTAAAGGTGCGGCCATGAGCTGCTTAGCCCTGCGGGCTTGGGCCTGTCTGAAATGGCTGGCTCGGTCAGCTGGTCCTTTCGTTCTGTGGACCTTTCTTTTGGTGTTTCTGTGTGGTGTTCGTTCGTGGCTTCTGTGGTGGGCTTCTCATTCTGGGGCATTTTACTTCCCTCTCCTTCATTATAGGCTCGTCCTCGAGCCTCAAGGGTGAAGTAAAAAGAAGCATAGTCAGAAAAATGTAGGTAACAAGAAAAGTAGTATGACTAAGGGAAAAAAATAATATATACAGTATATGGAAAACATGTAAATTTATAGAATCATGCCCAATCGCTTAGGAATTGAAAATATTCAAAACAATTTAGTACAATAATCTCATCATCATCATCAGGGGGGGGGGGGGGTATTTAGAGTCGCCGTTAGTCTGGATGACAGTCTGGTAATAGGGGGTGGTGGTTCACTTTCACTTTGGAAGGGCGGGGTGGATATACCGTTAGTTCTTGTCGTTAGGAATGTGGGTCTGGGGGCGAGCTGGCCCGGGGCCAGTTTTGGAGGGGGGTCTAAGTGGTTTCGGTCGAGGGTAGTGATAGGGGGGTTTTAAAGATGAAACGGGCAGGTCGAGTCGGGGTTGTTGTTGCGGAAGAGGTTGGTGTTGGGGAGGGGTTGAATTGTGTAGAGAGTTGTGGTCGTGAGTGGGGTTTGGGGAAGGGTGAGTAAGGCTGAAGGTTGAGTGTTTACTATGATCGGGTGGTTTGGAAGTTTGGTGTGTGGGGATTTGATAGGGAGATGGTGGGGGGGGGTCTGGGCAGGCAGGGTTGTGGTTTGAGAGGGGTTGAATTGTGTAGAGAGTTGTGGTCGTGAGTGGGGTTTGGGGAAGGGTGAGTAAGGCTGAAGGTTGAGTGTTTACTATGATCGGGTGGTTTGGAGGTTTGGTGTGTGGGGATTTGATAGGGAGATGGTGGGGGGGGTCTGGGCAGGCAGGGTTGTGGTTTGAGAGGGGTTGAATCTAGACTGATTTTATTTCCGGGAGAGACATGGATGGGATTTCGAGGAGTGGTTGAAGTTGAGAGGTTGATTATGTTGTTTGGGGCGAGAGAGAGAGTATTTTGGGGTTTAGCCAAGGTGGAAAAAGTTTTGTGGTTGGATTGGGATGGGAGTGGTATTTTGTCGAGCGGGATCTTTGGGGGGGGAATTTGGGGCGGGTGGGGTAACGGTGAAGAGGGGGAGGTTGAAAGTTTAGCGGGGCTCATGATGGTGGGGGACCGACTGGTGAGCAGGTGTTCGGTATGCATGAGGGGGGGGAAATCACTTTGGTGGGAGTCACGCGTGAGGGGGGGATTAACGGCGCGTGTGGGAGGATCAGAGTGGTGGGGTGTGTCGGTGGCAGTAACAGTTTGCTTAGAGGTTATCTGGGGTTGGTGAGTTTGTCTGTCATGAGGGGGTGAGTCAAGTGTGGGGTTTTGAAGTTTATTAGGGGTGTGAATTGTGGGGGGGTGGAAGGGAGCTACTGACTGAAAACTGTCACAAGGGAGATTTTGTTGGTGGGGGAATAGCTGAGTATTTCTGGGGGAAGGGGGGGAACATGGTTGGGTCCCTAGGTCGTCACGCGTGAGGGGAGGGTTAACGGCGCGTGTGGGAGGATCAGAGTGGTGGGGTGTGTCGGTGGCATTAACGGTTTGCTTAGAGGTTATCTGGGGTTGGTGAGTTTGTCTGTCATGAGGGGGTGAGTCAAGTGTGGGGTTTTGAAGTTTATTAGGGGTGTGAATTGTGGGGGGGTGGAAGGGAGCTACTGACGGAAAACTGTCACAAGGGAGATTTTGTTGGTGGGGGAATAGCTGAGTATTTCTGGGGGAAGGGGGGGAACATAGTTGGGTCCCTAGGTCGTCACGCATGAGGGGAGGATTAACGGCGCGTGTGGGAGGGTCAGGGTGGTGAGAGGTGAGCGAGTTAGGAAACGGGATTTGTTGGGGGGACTGCGGCGGGTTGGTGGGGGAAGAGTTAGGTGTAGAACAGGGGTTATTGGTAGAGGACTGATGTATTGATTTGGGGTTTTTAACAGGACGAATTTTGAGCATCTCATTGGTGGCAGCTAGGGAACGTGACCAGGTAGCTACGTGGAGCACCCGTCACGCGAACCCTATACCAAGAATTGAGATGGCTAAGGTAAAAAGGCTACGATACCCTACGACCTTACGAGGCTAGGGACTAGCCTAACTAAAAAGGAATGTGGTGTAATGCCCTCGAAAATGTCCCGCACCCACAATAATACTAACCCGAGTTGACGTCAGGTATAGCGTAAAATAGTCGTAGATGGTAAGTCCAATAAACTCGTCTCGAGAGACTATCACCGTGGTTCGAAAATAGTCGTAGATGGTAAGTCCAATAAACTCATCTCGAGAGACCATCACCGTGGTTCTTAAAAATCGGACTAAGGTTGCTATACTTTTGTACGTCCGTGGTAGTACAGTGGGTTAGCGCGCGGGCCTGGTGGTGATGGTGGTGCGTCACTAACCAGGGTTCGAACCCCACCCAAGGCATCTCAAAACCTGTGGGTTTTTAGGGGGGTTAAATTCCCTTCAGAGGTTCGTACCCCGCGCCAGGTACCAGGAAAGGTTGATCCTAAAGGTAGCCTGGGGATAAATTCCCATTCCTATTTAACCTGGAAAAACCTAGCATCTCAAACATAGATCCTACTTAGACTGCATAACATCGTCTAACTCCAGCCAGAATCAAAGGCAAAAGACATCGTGGTGCTGAAGGGGTTAACCGCTTCTGTACCGACGACATAGCCATGTCTAACCCATTCAGTTCCGGTGACGTCAGTTTCATTAGTCTGAACACTATTAGACAATTTTATTCAGCTTAGGAAGGACGTCTAACCATGAAAAGGCTACCGACTATCTCAATTACTCCTTTTATCATTCCTAAGCTTCAAAAAATCGTCTAAATATAGCTGAAATATAGCTGAAGTATAGCTGAAATATAGCTGAAATCAAATAAAAACTAAGTCACCGGGACAACTGAGGCAACTCGCCAAGAGTAGGCTATAGCCTATATAGCCTATGGCCTATTCTTACATAGTTATATTTACAGTCAGTCAGTCAGTAGCCACAAATTATCGACTTTTGTATGAATTTGAATTAAGTTGAATTCTTAGATAGTATGCCATTGAGAGAGAGAGAGAGAGGGGGGGGGGGGAGGGGAGGGGGGAACAGCTGATATGCTGGACGGGCTAGGTGGTCTCCGATTGGTCGAACGGGAAGGTGTGACGCGAGACAATGCCCTTTGATTGGTGGTTGGATTTCTGCACTCCCAAACACACACACAAACAGCCTTCAAGTACACCAAAAAACCCCCACACACACATAATACAGTACACACACACACCCACACCACACACGAACGGCCTACACATACAGTACATACACACACGAACAACGTACATCCCGTTAATTTGGCGATAATAAGACATTTCAACCCATTCAGGTGTCGATTTTATTTCTGGGCAAGCGATAGCGAGCCTACTTGCGGCTGGAACATAGTACACATTTGGCTTGAAGGGGGTCTGGGTGGGCATTTTGTAGTTTGAAGGAAGTCTGGGAGTGCACCAATCAAAGCCCTGTCTGGCGTCACACCTTCCCGTTTGACCAATCAGAGACCACCTACCCTGTCCGGTATCAGCTGTTCTCTCTGTCTGTCTGTCTGTCTCTCTCTCTCTCTCTCTCTCTCATACACACACTATGTCAATAATACTTAACCCCTTCAGACTCATATGACGCAGAGGTTGCCAGATTAGCAATAATAAATAGTTCTCTCACTACCTATTAAAAAAGGCTACAGATTGTTTCTTTTCAACTTGACGGTCAATTGCAAAGTTCCCATCAAGATTTGTGTTATTATGAAGATGTTGTAGTGATATTTGTTGCTAAGCATATAAACTTAGTCTTATCATGATGCAGAGACATGGTAGTTTTCATATTTCTCCATTAAGTATCGAGGAATGAGTAGCTAAGGGATTCAATTTAGCCAGTTGAAATTAAACCGAGTATAGATTAATGCTTTTAGTCGATACATCGATCCTAAGCTTCATAAAATCGTCTAACTGTAGCTGAAATCATATAAAAAAGAAATCACCGGTACTGAAAAGGTTAAGTTCAGAGACATAAGAATATAAGGAAACGGTAGTCTGGAGAAAGCCGATTGGCCCACACAAGGCAGATCCCTTTCACACCCAATCCATATCTCATCCATGTACACTCGACCAATAAACAATCTTTACACTGGTGAGCTGTAAATAATCTAGTGTGAACGGAATTAATCGGGTGAAACATACGTCTGTGAGGTATTATCATAAGATTTCGACCCACTTCCAAAATGTTTAGAGCGTTAGTGTAAACATTTTTTTTGGTCAAGTGTACCTATCTAATTTTAAAATGAATTAGAGGTATGCCGGGTTGTGATTTCTGAACATTCTTAAATTAATATAGGTAGACCAGAAATCGTGACTCCTAGCCTCTAACTGAAAAAAGGTTGGAGCAAACGGACTGTACATTTCCACACACATTTACCTAGCCGACTGTTCCCAAATTGTAGTTATGCATTTCTGGCCTACTTAACTAATGGAATATTCTTTAGTTTATAACTCGAGAGAGAGAATCATCTGTCACGTGACCTCTACATCACAGGGGGTAGGGAAAGCCAAAGGGAAAGCCGCCTCGGCCAGTCACACTCACCAGTGTCTAACTAGCTTCAGTGTTCGCGGGTTCGTTCTGATGCACTCTCTCAGGCAGTATCTTTACCTTGATACCTTTAAGCGCTTCTGCCTCAAGAGGGTGTTGTTCCCTTGGTGTTCTCTGAGGCAAGGCCACGTCGTCGCCGCCACCACTACTGGCAGCCTATCGATAAGTAAGAGGATGAAAGGGATAGTCCAGGATCACCTATCTACAACTAGCCTACAAGCCACCAACGTGAGTGTTTTTCCCGTGTGTGTTTTTATAGAGGGTAGGTTTATATACGAGTGTAAACCTAAGGGTAATTGTTTAGTGTATAACAATTACGATAACTTCTTATAGAGGGTAAGTTTATGTATTGGGGCCCTTCATAAGGAGGGGTGAGTCACTTATGTAATTTTGTATTATTAAGTATTTTTGTGTTATTGTTTCGCTATTTTGTTTCTAGTCTCAAGTCGGCCACCCCTAGCTATGATGTATGTGTCTGAGTAGGCCTATATATACATAGCCTACATACATAGGCCTACATTCAAGTATTAATGGGTGGGGGGGGGGGGTGTAGTGGGAACGGCGATGAGGGATGGCGCCGATACCTTGGGGTGGCGGAGACGGGGGGAGGAGTCGAGGAGCGTTGGGGGAGGGGGGGGGGGGGGGAGAAGGAGGAATATTTAACTTAAGAACACAAGAGTGCAGAAAGCCGATTTTCCCACACAACGCAGATCCCTCTCATATCCAACCCTAAGAATATGGCTTGATTAGCCGATTCACTAACATCATGAAGACATTCACTGAAGCTAGCGAAACCAGACCACTGGCGAACAAGGGAACACGCAGACACTCACCCCCTATACATAGTTACCCTCTCTCTATAAGCGACACACACACACTCACGGCCCCCATACAAAACTTACCTTCTATAAGAAGTTATTAATAAGAACACGTGCACACAAAGATAGAAAAGGACAGAACACAAACAGGTCACCCCCCTGAAATTACACACAATAGACGTAAGGCTACTTACGTAAGGCGCTTACGAATAGGCTACTGAAAGCGTTAGCTCCCCACACATACTGTACTTCACAATCTGTTTCATTTCATCTGACGGTAAATTGACCACTTGCGAGTTTTGTTCTATAAGGAAGTTGGAGCTGTAGACATCGATAGTAAACCGAAATGCAATAATAATGTAGGGTTCTGATGGCTAAAGAGCATGTTGAATTGGGTTTTATGTATTTATAAATGTACTACAACCGTATTTTAGCTGGTACCGGTAATGCTGCTAAATATCGATGCCTATAACTCCAACTTCCTTATAGAACGAAACTCACAAGTGGTCAATTGAATTGCTTAGATACTAATTTCTCGATACCTAATGACAAAATATTAAACACAATGTCTACATCATACCAAGTTTATAATATAATTAGCACCATATTTCACGACACAATTGAAAAATAACAGTAATCTTGATGGAAACTTTGCAATTGACCACTTGCGAGTTTTAGGCTATAAGGAAGTTGGAGCCTTAGACATCGATATTTAGCATAATTACCAGCTAAAATACGGTTGTAGTACAGTCGCGCTAATAAGTGATGTCTCGGCACCAGGTATGTTTTGATCAATAATTGGTATCAGCAATATCTAAGCTTCATTTCTTCATATTGAGTGAAATATAAAAAAAAACATTTTCCTATAGGCCTACTTACCCACCCTATTCAACATCGGACAGACATACAGCACAGAGCGAACCAAACGTAATGACAGCTGGGACATAACTTATTAGCGCGACCGTACATGTATAAACCCATACAAATTTAATAATACTTTCCATGCATCAGAAACCTTCATCATTATTGCATTTCTGTTTACAGCTCCAACTTCCTTATAGCCTGAAACTCGCAGTGGTCAATTCACTGTCAGTTTGTAAAGAACCCGTATAGCGCTAATATCGTCTAACGGTCGCCAGAATTTAGAGCAAAAATCATCTTCCAATACTGAAATTATTAAGGGGGTAGTGCTTGGTTTTTGGTCTATAATAGTATAGCCTATTTATTTATTACGGTAATTTATTTTTGAGTTTTAGACCTCCATCAAGCTTAGAAAAACACCCCCTAGACCCCCTTTTAAGATAAATATGTAAATCTTTCGGTAGACAAATGTCCGGTTCCTTCTAAAATTAGAGGCTCGCTCTCGCTCGCCACGAAAAAAATCGACACTTAACAATTAAAGGGCCCGATTAATATTGATAAGAAAAATGAGGCGAAAGGTCTCAAAATCGCCAAACTAACGGAATGAACGTCTTAAAACCTCAACGCTAATATGCTAAACATGAGGGAGAAGGGGGTCCAGAAAAAGCTAGAGAATCATGACGCGTTTTGACGGGTTATTCTGGCTGTTATATATTGTACGATTTTATACAGCTTAGGAAAGATCCATGGGTATGTTATGGGTAAAGACTATCTCAATTAACCCCTTGAAGATCTTGACGCATTTGGTCCATTAATTTCTGGCTAGTATTTGACGATTTTATACAGCTTAGGAGGGATCTGTGGACATAATATATGATGCAGAGACATGGTGGTTTCATATTTTTCCATTAACTAGCGATACATTAGCTGCCAAGAGATTCAATTTACCGTCAGATGAAATAAAACTGACTATCGATCGAAGGTACCGGTAGAATGTTCAACTTCAGAAGATCCGATTAGGCTACGCATATCTTTTCTGCGTTCTGGTTATTATTGAACGATTTTATTCAGATTAGGAAGGGTATAAATATGGAAGTCAGAGGCATAATTGAGATAGTCTTTATCCTTATAATTCCCACAGGTCCTTCCTAGACTGGATTTAATCATCAGAATCGCCGTATATCTCTCCTTAACGCCTTCTGTACCGGTGACGTCCTTTTCATTATATTCTGGCAACTATTAGACGACTTTATTAAGTTTAAAAAGGGTAACCAGCAATTAACCCACTCCGACATATGACGCAATTTTGAGCCTATTAGGGATACTTTAAAGCCTTTGTTACCATCAGGGGTATTTATAAACCTTTAGTTTAGTTACTTCAACCTCTGCTGAGTTAGCTGTGTTGAGCCTATTGGGGATACTTTAAAGCCTTTGTTACCAACCTCTGCAGTTGTCTTTGAGTTAGCTGTGTTGAGCCTATTGGGGATACTTTAAAGCCTTTGTTACCATCAGGGGTATTTATAAACCTTTTGTCTAGTTACTTCAACCTCTGCTTTGAGTTAGCTGTGTTGAGCCTATTGGGGATACTTTAAAGCCTTTGTTCCATTAGGGGTATTTAGAAACCTTTAGTTTAGTTACTTCAACCTCTGCAGTTGTCTTTGAGTTAGCTGTGTTGAGCCTATTGGGGATACTTTAAAGCCTTTGTTATCATCAGGGGAATTTAGAAACTTTTAGTTTAGTTACTTCAACCTCTGCAGTTGTCTTTGAGTTAGCTGTGTTGAGCCTATTGGGGATACTTTAAAGCCTTTGTTACCATCAGGGGTATTTATAAATGTTTAGTTTAGTTATTTCAACCTCTGCAGTTGTCTTTGAGTTAGCTGTGGGCAGAAAACTAATTTTGGAGAGGTATTTATATTTATGCTAAATGAAAGGAATGAAG
>JBAKBP010005178.1:0-69435 GCA_037953745.1 Lithodes maja | reverse complement strand
ACCCATTAATACTTGAATGTAGGCCTATGTATGTAGGCTATGTATATATAGGCCTACTCAGACACATACATCATAGCTAGGGGTGGCCGACTTGAGACTAGAAACAAAATAGCGAAACAATAACACAAAAATACTTAATAATACAAAATTACATAAGTGACTCACCCCTCCTTATGAAGGGCCCCAATACATAAACTTACCCTCTATAAGAAGTTATCGTAATTGTTATACACTAAACAATTACCCTTAGGCTTACACTCATATATAAACCTACCCTCTATAAAAACACACACGGGAAAAACACTCACGTTGGTGGCTTGTAGGCTAGTTGTAGATAGGTGATCCTGGAGGCCTATCCCTTTCATCCTCTTACTTATGATAGGCTGCCAGTAGTGGTGGCGGCGACGACGTGGCCTTGCCTCAGAGAACACCAAGGGAACAACACCCTCTTGAGGCAGAAGCGCTTAAAGGTATCAAGGTAAAGATACTGCCTGAGAAAGTGCATCAGAACGAACCCGCGAACACTGAAGCTAGTTAGACACTGGTGAGTGTGACTGGCCGAGGCGGCTTTCCCTTTGGCTTTCCCTACCCCCTGTGATGTAGAGGTCACGTGACAGATGATTCTCTCTCTCGAGTTATAAACTAAAGAATATTCCATTAGTTAAGTAGGCCAGAAATGCATAACTACAATTTGGGAACAGTCGGCTAGGTAAATGTGTGTGGAAATGTACAGTCCGTTTGCTCCAACCTTTTTTCAGTTAGAGGCTAGGAGTCACGATTTCTGGTCTACCTATATTAATTTAAGAATGTTCAGAAATCACAACCCGGCATACCTCTAATTAATTTTAAAATTAGATAGGTACACTTGACCAAAAAAAATGTTTACACTAACGCTCTAAACATTTTGGAAGTGGGTCGAAATCTTATGATAATACCTCACAGACGTATGTTTCACCCGATTAATTCCGTTCACACTAGATTATTTACAGCTCACCAGTGTAAAGATTGTTTATTGGTCGAGTGTACATGGATGAGATATGGATTGGGTGTGAAAGGGATCTGCCTTGTGTGGGCCAATCGGCTTTCTCCAGACTACCGTTTCCTTATATTCTTATGTCTCTGAACTTAACCTTTTCAGTACCGGTGATTTCTTTTTTATATGATTTCAGCTACAGTTAGACGATTTTATGAAGCTTAGGATCGATGTATCGACTAAAAGGATTAATCTATACTCGGTTTAATTTCAACTGGCGGTAAATTGAATCCCTTAGCTACTCATTCCTCGATACTTAATGGAGAAATATGAAAACTACCATGTCTCTGCATCATGATAAGACTAAGTGTATATGCTTAGCAACAAATATCACTACATCATCTTCATAATAACAGAAATCTTGATGGGAACTTTGCAATTGACCGTCAAGTTGAAAAGAAACAATCTGTAGCCTTTTTTAATAGGTAGACTGTTTAACCCATTCATGACGCAATTTTGAGCCTATTAGGGATACTTTAAAGCCTTTATTACCATCAGGGGTATTTACAAACCTTTAGTTTAGTTACTTCAACCTCTGCACTTGTCTTTGAATTGGCTGTGGTCAGAAAACTAATTTTGGAGAGGTAATTATAAGAGTGAGAGAACTATTTATTATTGCTAATCTGGCAACCTCTGCGTCATATGAGTCTGAAGGGGTTAAGTATTATTGACATAGTGTGTGTATGAGAGAGAGAGAGAGAGAGACAGAGAACAGCTGATACCGGACAGGGTAGCTGGTCTCTGATTGGTCAAACGGGAAGGTGTGACGCCAGACAGGGCTTTGATTGGTGCACTCCCAGACTTCCTTCAAACTACAAAATGCCCACCCAGACCCCCTTCAAGCTAAATTTGTACTATGTTCCAGCCGCAAGTAGGCTCGCTATCGCTTGCCCAGAAATAAAATCGACACCTGAATGGGTTGAAATGTCTTATTATCGCCAAATTAACGGGATGTACGTTGTTCGTGTGTGTATGTACTGTATGTGTAGGCCGTTCGTGTGTGGTGTGGGTGTGTGTGTGTACTGTATTATGTGTGTGTGGGGGGTTTTGGTGTACTTGAAGGCTGTTTGTGTGTGTGTTTGGGAGTGCAGAAATCCAACCACCAATCAAAGGACATTGTCTCGCGTCACACCTTCCCGTTCGACCAATCGGAGACCACCTAGCCCGTCCAGCATATCAGCTGTTCCCCCCTCCCCTCCCCCCCCCCCCCCCCCTCTCTCTCTCCCTCTCTCAATGGCATACTATCTAAGAATTCAACTTAATTCAAATTCATACAAAAGTCGAGAATTTGTGGCTACTGACTGACTGACTGTAAATATAACTATGTAAGAATAGGCCATAGGCTATATAGGCTATAGCCTACTCTTGGCGAGTTGCCTCAGTTGTCCCGGTGACTTATTTTTTATTTGATTTCAGCTATACTTTAGCTATATTTCAGCTATATTTAGACGATTTTTTGAAGCTTAGGAATGATAAAAGGAGTAATTGAGATAGTCCGTAGCCTTTTCATGGTTAGACGTCCTTCCTAAGCTGAATAAAATTGTCTAATAGTGTTCAGACTAATGAAACTGACGTCACCGGAACTGAATGGGTTAGACATAGGCTATGTCGTCGGTACAGAAGCGGTTAACCCCTTCAGCACCACGATGTCTTTTGCCTTTGATTCTGGCTGGAGTTAGACGATTTTATGCAGTCTAAGTAGGATCTATGTTATCAAGAGATATAGAGATCGTATTTACCCCTTTGAGTCCTAGAGGTAGATTATAAGCTAGAGAAAATCGTCTAAACGTAACCAGAATGTGATGAATATTACGTCATGGCGGTGCAGGGGTTAACAAGCCCCAAAACCAACCAACTGATGAGGAATGATGTAGCTGAAAGGGTGTTTGTTGTGAAGTCCGTCATTAGCCAGCCTTTACTCCCACAAAGGGTAGGGAGGATCAGCAAGAGACACAAGAAAGGGAAAATAGGTGACAGAAGAAAACGTGGAACAGTTCGCCCACAAAAAGCAAAAATTGTTTAGTGCATGGGTTCCCAAACTGGGGTACATGTACCCCTAGAGGTACATTTGCACGTTTCAGGGGGTACATTTGGTCTGAAGAAAATAATTACTACTGTACAATACATGGTGTTGTAATCTGCACTCAGATTGCACTTTTCTCAATTTCCTCTTATTGATTAGCACAACTTTTATTGAAATTTATTGGGAGTAGGGTAATACCATTTGTTTTTTACTATTATAAACTTCACATGGCTGTATCTGCAGTGTAGATCTGTAATCTACACATGCAGACTCTATAAATTTAAAATAATATCAAAATAGTAAAATGTCCTTTTTTAATATTAAGCCTAATTTTTTGTGTTAGGGGTACAGGGAACCTATAAAAAAGCCCAAGGGGTACCGAGGAACAAAAAGTTTGGGAACCCCTGGCTTTAGTGTATGGCCTCCTCCTAAAGAAAATGGATTTTTGAGCACAGACTAACCCGAATGTTATAATAATAATAATAATAATAATATTTATTCAGTCAGCAATTTACAGAGTTGGTACCACATAGTTTGTTACAAATATGACATGTACCAGCCTTGCATAATTCCAACTAAGGATAGCCCAATAAGGCCGTTAGGCGTATTTCCATTGGGGTCCTTGTGGGATTAGGTTAGCTGTGGAAAAGGGGAGGATAAAGAAATAGAGACTTTAGAGAAAGTATTTCTAGGGGGTTATTTTAAGATATACATCCTATAGTAAATATCAGTAATCCGTAATCAGTAATCATTTCAGTTTGGTTTGTCTATCTCTTATGTCGTATTTAGTAGTAGACATAAGCTTGGTGCTCCCTTCTCGCAGCTGTCCGGTTCAGGTGTTCCTTCAGGCTACGTCTGAAGGAATACAGTGTTCTCTTTTCACGGACTGACTGGGGTAGGTCGTTCCAGTCTTTGATGGCAGTGAAGAAGAATGTTTGCTTACCCTGTCCTTGGATTCTCGGGACCTTAAAATTAAACATCATGTTTCTTGTATTATGTCCACTCCTCTCATTTGCTTTAACAAAATCATTCTGTAGATACTCTGGAGCTCTGTCATAGAAAATTTTGAAGGCATTAGTTAGCCTGATTTGTTTGGCCCTGTCAGAGACATTGAGCATACCTAGTGACTGAAGTTGTTCCTGGCCAACATGTGATCTGGGTCCTAGTTTCAGCATGAACCTAACCATTTTATTTTGAGTGACCTGAAGTTTGTGCTGTGCTGATTTAGATGATGCAGAGTACCAGGATGACACAGAATAGTCAAAATGACATTGAACAAGCGCTTGGCAGAGGGTCTTTTTGGTCGCCGCGGGCAAGCATCCCACCTGTCTATACAGGTATTTTATACGTGCTCTACACTTACTCAGGATAGATTCCAAAATTGTTTCACCTGACAAACTCGCGTCCAGTTTCAGTCCGAGATATTTAACTTGTGCCACTGTTGTTATAGGAATATCATTACAGTTGACCGAGAAGCCCACAATGTCTTTCAGTTTGCGTTTTGTTCCACATAAGATGGCTTCCGTCTTGCCCAGGTGAAGAGATAGTCTATTGTCCACTAGCCATTCACTACATGATGCTAGTTCTTTGGAAAGTGAAGCGGCAATACTTATTGGGTCTTTTCCTGAAACCAGAAGCACGCTGTCGTCTGCATACAGTAATAATTTACATGAGATGCTCAGTTCCATGTCGTTCACATAACAGAGAAAGAGTAAGGGACCAAGGATGCTTCCCTGCGGGACCCCACAGTTAATTGGCATCGGATCAGATATATTATCATCAATTTTGACTCTTTGGGTTCTACCACTAAGATAAGATTTAAACCAGTTCACAGACCCTATGCCCATAGCTTGTAGTTTATTACATAGGATATCATGGTCTACTGTGTCAAACGCTTTTTGTAGATCAAGAAGAACCATACCGGTGTAGTTACCTTTAGACATTTCTTTACGAATGTGATCCGTTAAGTGGATGAGACAGGAGTCTGTCGAGTACATGCATCTGAAACCTGATTGAAACTTATAGAATAGATCATTTTGTTTGAGGTAGTGTTCAATTTGGGTGTATACCGCTCTTTCAAGGATTTTAGATACAATACATAATATGCTAACTGGTCTGTAGTTGCCAACTTCTAGTTTATTTCCTTTCTTGAATAGAGGGGTTACAATAGCTTCCTTCAGTTCAGCAGGTACTGTGTTGGTGTTAATTGACAAGTTGATGATGTGGGTTAGGGGGCCTGCTATACCAATGGCTCCATCTCGTAGAAATTTGGCAGGAATTTTGTCTGGTCCTGTGCTCTTATGTACATTTAGGTTAGACAGCTCGTCAAAAGTGTATTTTGGTGTAACATTTTGCAATCTAAATGTGTTCGGGTGTATGTCTTTATCTCTGTAGAAATTACGAAAGGTGGCCGTTGTTGTCGTGTATTTATTGAGAGGTTGAGGTAGGTTCTGTGCAAGTGTGTTTGCTATGGAAGTGAAGAAGGAGTTGAAGTAGGTTGAAATTTTTCGTTTATCGTGGCAAACCTGATCATTAATGGTGAGAGCAATATTAGTGTTAGACGAATCCCTTGTCTTGTTGCTGTAGCCTGTTGTTTTTAGGTGCCTCCATAGTTTCTTTGGGTTATTCTGATATTCCTCTGCCTTATTGTGAAAATAATTATTTTTCGCTGATTTCATTTTCCTACTTAGTTTATTCCTGGCCCTGTTGAACTCATGTTTCAGACCTTGATCCTGTCTATGTTTCGCTAGCCTTTTTAACAGATTGTCTCTGTGTTCCAGATGGTGTAGTATGTCATTGTTGATCCATGGGTCTGACCTTGCTTTAATTCGTATGTCTTTCAGAGGAGCTATTTCGTCTAGGATGTTTGTGATGATGGTTCTGAAGCAAACCCATGCGTCATTAACGTTTGTACTTCCAAACACTGGAGACCAGTCTGTATTCCATAAAATGTCCAGAAATGTTTCCTTATTGTAGTTTCTGAGTGACCTTGTTTTGATAATCTTGTGATTCTCTAGGGTAATTTTTGTGGTTTTCCGTGTGCAATATGTGACGAAGTGATCACTTATCCCAGTCTGTATAACCCCTGATTGGGATATTTTGTCCTCTCTGTTACAGTTTATGTGGTCTAATATTGTGGCAGTGTTCTCAGAGATACGTGTGGGGGTTGTGATGAGTTGTTTGTGATTGTGCATTGTCAGTATATGCCTATATTCTCGTACAAGCCTATCATTTCGTTGTTTGTAACACAGGTTAAAATCCCCTAGTATGATGGATTCATTCCGAGGGTCTAGCGATGACAAAGTTCGTTCAAATTTGGTCAAGAATTGTGTGTCGGCTGGTGGCCTATAGCATACCCCAATTGTGATGGGTCTTGTCCTCAGCAGGTGTAGGTCGATCCACAGAGCTTCGTGATTTTCTACATGGAGGTCGGTCCTAGTTGTGTGTGTGAGGTTCACTACTACTGTATTTACATAGCTGGTCATTAAGCTAACCCCTAACCTAACCTAAGGTAACCTGGGCATCCTGGGGGCTGCTGCCCCCAGACCCTCGCTGGTCTTGGGTTGAAAAGTGATAAAAAACATATCTCTTACCTCATTATTCAAAGTTTTGTATTTGGTTTAATATACACTTCCCAGGTCATTTGAACAGTTATATTGCTTCTATATACCTCGCTGGTCTTGGGTTGAAAAGTGATAAAAAACATATCTCTTACCTCATTATTCAAAGTTTTGTATTTGGTTTAATATACACTTCCCAGGTCATTTGAACAGTTATATTGCTTCTATATATCATAATACACAATAGAATAAGTTTTTAATACCTAGAAAAAGAGGACTTCGATTAAACAATTACGAAAGCAAACACACAGACATTCAGAAGCACCAATTTCTCACCAGCCCCCGAAATCAATGGCTTCACCTCATATGTGTTTTGTGACATATGTGTTTTGTGTAAGAAAGGACGTCTGTGTTTAGTACCCTTCAGTGGTTCCATGTCACTTCAACCAGGAGACCATTTCAACCAGTAGCTCTCAACCAGTGCCAAATAACCCTACTGGTTGAAATGGTCAATGGGTCAATGGTTGAAATGGTTGAAGTGACCGGTCAGTAAATTCAGTACCTGACTGAGGTACGGAGCTGTACTAAAATGCTACTACTGAGCGGTACATACTGACTGCCATACTTGCGGAGGTGTCTATATGTGCGGAGGTGTCCATATGCTGACAAGTTTTCTGTGAATCAACATTATTTAGTATTAGTTCATTTGTTGCATAAGTAAGTTTTTACGGTTCAACACAATTATCAAGTATTTATTTGATCTCTCCAATAGAAAATACCAATGATTAACAAAAAAAATCGAATATTGAGTTTGTACTGTAACGCGCGGGTCGTTTTGTGTGGGGACTCCAATTTGGCCATGTTTGGTAACTTGCTATTTCCATGCATCTTTTTTATGTCTAGCCTATTGTTTGGATTAGCCTATGCCTATGCACCTCTGTCCTCTGTCCCCAGTTGACGAACTGAGGACAGAGTCTTAGTGCATGGGCTGTGGCAGCGTGACCACCCCTTTGGGAATCCCGGATCATGACTTTGGCAATATATATTATGCTAGGTTAGGTTGATAAATTGATAAACCTATCAATTTATCAATTTAGGCTGATGGAATTAATTAAATTATACAACGTTTAGCATATAGGCTATAGGATAGGCCTAGGCTAACTCATACAAAACATGAAATTGCCTAGCCTAGGCTAGGCCTAATATTAAAATGATTTAGGCCTAGGCCTATTGCAAGAATTTTGATAATATAAAAGGAAACTAGGCCTACGGTCAATATTTACGAGTCACACCACAGCTGGAATCTCATTTCTAAGGGTAGTTTTGAGTTCCTATCATTCTATGCTTCATGGCTAGGCTATATATTTTCATCCACCGGATTTTTTTTTTTTTTTTTTTTTTAGCATTAGCCTAACCTAACCTAAATGTATTTGGGGGCTAGGTTAGGTTGGTTGGTTAGGTTAGGTTGGTTGGTTAGGTTAGGTTGGTTGGCTAGGTTAGGTTGGTTGGTTAGGTTAGGTTTTTTGGTTAGGTTAATAGGCCTAGGCCTACTAAAAAAAATAAAAAATAAAAAATAAAATAAAATTAAAATAGGCTATTTTCCGGTGGATAAAAAGTATATAGCCTAGCAATGAAGCATAGAATGATAGGAACCCAAAACTACCGTTAAAAATGAGATCCCAGCTGTGGTGTGACTCGTAAATATTGACCGAAACTACAGTAGCCTGGGCTATTTACTTAATATTAGCCTATGGTCACAAATTATTTTGCAATATTTGAAGACAAATATGGAATCTATAATACTAGGCTAGGCCTATATGCTCTAGCCTAAGCATCATATGAAAATGTGTTTTAACCCTCGGCAAAACCTAATAAAAATACTAAAATGTTTTGGAATAAGTTGTGGATAATTAGCCTAGGCCTATAGGCAGTGTGCCAAAATTCGCCCATTTTCTTCGTGATCCCGAACCTAACATCTTAAAAAATATTGATACTGAAATTGGCTAAGAGCCTGTGACTCCCGGGGCGGCCGGGAGCCCCGCTAAACCTGCCATTCTATTTCTACATTACACTCATCAAACGATAGTTGCTTTGCTCTACACTGTACTCTACATTGGCTATGATCTTAGAACTATTATATATCACCTGTATTGAAGTGCAAATGCAGCTACTAATGTAAATATAGACGGATAAATCCAGAGCTCGAGTCATGAAAGCTATTTGTTTACACTGTGAAAACACAACTTGTTCGGTTCGGATGAGGTGACTGACCAGTGTGCCAAAATTCGCCCATTTTCTTCGTGATCCCGAACCTAACATCTGAAAAAAATATTGATACTGAAATTGGCTAAGAGCCTGTGACTCCCGGGGCGGCCGGGAGCCCCGCTAAACCTGCCATTCTATATCTACATTACACTCATCAAACGATAGTTGCTTTGCTCTACACTGTACTCTACATTGGCTATGATCTTAGAACTATTATATATCACCTGTATTGAAGTCCAAATGCAGCTACTAATGTAAATATAGACGGATAAATCCAGAGCTCAAGTCATGAAAGCTATTTGTTTACACTGTGAAAACACAACTTGTTCGGTTCGGATGAGGTGACTGACTTTAGCACCAATATAACAAATATATATTACAATAAGGAAACAGCCATCGTTCATAGAACGAACTCCTGGATGGGAGAGTCCGCTAAAACAAACAAACAAACAAACAACCCAACCAATGTACCCCTACACTCCGATGTTAGTGGGATTAAAAACGATAGGGAGCTTTAAGATAAAATTGGATAAGCATATGGACGAGAAGGGTTGGGTGTGAAGGGGGATCAGCAGGGTTGGGCCAATCAGCGCTCTGCGGACCCCCGTAATCCTGCGTTAATCTCTAACCGTTTTGGTAAGATGATCCTCAGGGTATTAGAGTGTTGAGCCTATAATTGGGCTTTGTAATTGGGGTTGTGTGGGACAGGGATCTGCCTTGCTTGGGCCAATCGGCTTTCTGCAGACTCCCATTTTCTTATGTTCTTATGTTCTTATGTTATATTGCGCCGAAGGCTGAGTCAAGACGAACACAACTACCGTAATTTTATTGGCACTCGAATGCTCAATAATATGTAGATTAAAGGATAATAATAGGTATTTATCTAAAACTATGTATATATTAACTAAACTACTCCATGTGTTTAATATATTGACTGAATTTCACTGAAATGAATAATGTAAAATATTAATTTAAGTTTGAATGTTAGTTTTTTTATCCTGATCTGATCCCAATTAAACTCCCACAAAATACAGATATTTGTTCGTATGTGTTAATTTTATGGGGTCTCTAATTTCTTAAAAATAGTGAATGAATATAAATTTTATGTGTTTGACAAAGAGCGCAAGACCTTGAGGCATAAGGTAAGCTATAAATTAGTACGATTTTATGATGAATTATTGTTTTTTCAGGGGTATTTATGTGGTTGAATCAATGGAAAACAACGAACGAAAATCAGCTATGTTTTCCATTGTGGTGTTTACGAGAATAATCCAATGATGACGTCAAATTAGCTTGCCGCCAATCAACTGTGGAACACTTGGAAATGTGTTAGCTGTTATTTACCGATGTATTTGTGGAAAAATAGAGTGAATTAAGGCAATTTAAGGGGCTGGAATATAACATTGACTTTATGTGAAGTGCGGCGACTGTGCGAGTGCCCTACACATTCTAAAATTGTGCATATTAATCTTGGGGAACTCATTATATATAAGGTATAACTTCAAGGTGATACTTTGGATAAACCTGACTTCTAGCAAGCACCAAACAGCAATTTTGTAAGTAGCCAAGCATATTATTTTGTTCAGATAAGCCTACTTGCTACTTAGCCTAGGCCTAGTAGTACTCTAGTAGGCCTACTAGTAGTACTAGGGTAACTAGGCTACTTGTATTAAATAGTTGTATTAGCCTAGGCTTATGATGAATTAATGATAGGCTAATGATGATTTGAAGCAGAAATGAGTAGCCTAGCTCAGCTGCCTAAGCCTAGCAGGCTAGCAGCCTAGGGCCCTAGGCCCTGGCTGAGTGGCTGAGGCTACTTAGCTACTAGGCCTGGCTAGTGGCTAGGCGTATTAGGCTTAGGAATCTAGGATAACCCAATTATGCCAATACCCATTATCCAACAATCTTAGGAGTTAGAACTGCCCCCACCCCCCAGTGCCTAGTGGCCCAGGGCCAGCCGGCCAGGGCCAGTGACCAGTCACCCAGTGGGCCCGGGGCTATGTTAATGTTATGTATAATGTATTGATAGCGATTATAGCGATAGCCGATAGGCTATTACGTATTACCTATTAGGCTAAATGGCTAATAGCCTAATGAAGATCAAGGAACATTTGAGGTTAAAGACAGTAAAAAATAAGGTTAGCTAAATTGCTAATAGCTAGGCCTAGGCAGGCTGGGCGGCTGGCAGCTGGGAATCTGGTTGTGGTTCTGGTACTACTGGTAGCCTAGGCTAAGACTCAGAGCCCACTCTTAACCCGGGAACGACGAAGGTCCTCAATTATGGTAATTATTTAGAAGATGACCTTTTTTTCTAGTTATTAAAAACTTACTCTATGGTGTATTATATGATATATAGAAGCAATAGAACTGTTAAAATGACCTGGGAAGTGTATTATGTATTATGTATATTAAACTTAGCCTAGACCAACATTCCCTTTTTTTTTTTTTTTTTTTTTTTTTTTTTTTTTTTTTTGTAAGGGTAAGTGGGTAACAGACTGTCTGGAGGCTAGGACTAAGTTAGGAGCGCTGCCTAGCAGCCTAGGACTGAGCCTACTGAGGACTCGTGACGGCCCGCACCACAATATTATCAATACTTCAATAGTCCTAGCCTTAGCCTAGGCAAGGCTAGGCTAGGTGTAAAAATATATGGAATTTTTTTATTTTAATACCACAAATTTTCAGAGTGTTTTTTTATAAACATAATTGTTCATTTGCATCAATATATAGTGTTTGTAATTAATTAGAAATCTCGGGAAAACCTATTTTCCCCATAAGGCCTATCGATCGATGTTGTTCCCCGATAGTGATTTGAAAAGACATTAGCCTAACCTCCAGGCCCCGGGGCCCGGGGCGGCGGGGCCCGGGGGACCGACGACCGTTCAAGGGTTGAGGTGAGGGGCCGGCTGCCGCTCAGGGCCATACTGTTACTACTGTACCATAAGTCCATAATAACATAATTACATATTTACAAAGGGAGAATCTCATGTAGAATACTTTTTTACAGGATTCCTGCATAATCCTGGGAGCATTCTGGATTTCTGGAATCTAATTTCTGCCGCTTTCATCCTCTTCGCCACATCTTAAACCATTCAACCCTACGCTACGTCATCTAATTTCTGCAACTGCATTCACCTGTTCCTGTTGTGATTGGTGGTTATCTGCGACTCTGCGAGACTGCATAACTACATTCTACAAGATCACCAAAGACAAGTTACAAGTGGCACTTGTCTATCTATCTATCTATTGCCTGACGCCGTGATCCCCGAAGGGGTGGCCACGAACGAACCGCCCCCATGCACCTCTGTCCCCAGTCAGTCGACGCCCCTCCCCCCAACCAGCACCGCCCTCATTCATGTAGTTCCTCACTCCATCCTTCCACCTCATATTCGGTCTACCTCTCCCCCTCTGTCCCTCCACCTCGCTCTCGTACACCCTCTTAGTCATTCTCTCGCTTTCCATACGTTCCATATGGCCGAACCATCTCAAGTTGTTCCTTTTCACACTTTCCAGCACATCTACCTCCACACCACACCTCCTTCTTACTTCCTCATTAGTCTGTCTATCCCTCCATGTAATTCCGCACGCACTCCTTAAGTAATTCATTTCCACTGCTCTCACTCTTGGTCTGAGTCTCTCAACCAACGTCCATGCTTCGCTTCCATAAGTCAGTGTCGGGATTACCACACTGTCATGCAAGGACTTCTTCACTTCCATACTGACCACCCTATTTCTTGTTACTGCTTTTAGCGTTCCTACAACCCTCTTCCCCTGTTGTACCCTCTCCCGCACCTCTTCATCCATAGTCCCATCTTTACTCAACACACTGCCCAGATACTTAAAAGAGTTGACGATCTCCATAGCCTGACCGTTCAGCTTCACCTCACACTCTGTGACTTCACCCCTTTCGAAGACCATAACCTTGCTCTTCCCCGTATTTACCTTCAAATTCCGTTTTTCGCACACTGTTCCAAACTCATTTACCAGACCCTGCAACTCCCATTCATTATCACTCATCAGAACTGTATCATCCGCAAACAGCAGTATAGGTAGCTTCCACTCAATTCCCTCCCTTTTCAGCGATACACCAACATCCACTGCTCTTGATAGTATTTCTTTCATAACTCCATCCATATATACAGTAAACAACCACAGGGACATCACACACCCCTGTTTCAAACCAACATTCAGGTCAAAGAACTCGCTCTGCTCACTCTCCACACGTACTGCCGCCTTTGCACC
Source organism: Lithodes maja (assembly GCA_037953745.1). Taxonomy (NCBI): domain Eukaryota; kingdom Metazoa; phylum Arthropoda; class Malacostraca; order Decapoda; family Lithodidae; genus Lithodes; species Lithodes maja. Next base: position 56,315 of record JBAKBP010005178.1, on the reverse strand, counting down.
CTCATACATGCTCTTCACTGCTTTCAGCAACTTGCCCTCTACTCCGTATATTCTAAGTACTTTCCACAAACCTTCTCTATCCACTCTGTCATAGGCCTTCTCCAAGTCCATAAAGGCAACATACACCTTTTGTTTCTTCTCCAGATACTTCTCCACAACACAATTCAGGGTAAAAATCTGATCTACACATCCTCTTCCCTTCCTAAAGCCTCCCTGCTCGTCGCCTATCCATTTCTCCGTTCTCACTCTCACTCTCTCAATCACTACCCTACTGTATACCTTCCCTACTACGCTTAGAAGACATATTCCTCGGTGGTTACCACACACTCCTCTTTCCCCTTTGCCCTTATATAGGGGGACTATTATGCCAGTCTTCCAGTCATCGGGTGCACTCCCCTTCTCCCATGCTAGTTTGCACATTTTCCATACCCATTCTATCACTATCTCACCACCATACCTCAACATTTCCCCACACACTCCATCTGTTCCTGGTGCTTTCCCCAACTTCACTCTTTTCATGGCTTCCCACACTTCTGACCTCCTGATCCCCACCTCCTCCTCCACTACTTCTCTTCTTCTCCCTCCCATACCATATCCAGCTATGTTTGCTGGCTCTTCATTCCTTTCATTTAGCAACTCACTGAAGTACTCCCTCCATCTTTCGACTCTCTCTTGCTTCTCGGCCAACATTCTCCCATTCTTATCTTTCACACCCTTACTGTTTCCCTTGTTACCTTCCCTAACTTTCTTTACTTCTTTCCAGAACAGTTTCTTACTCTCCCTCCATTTTACACTCAGATTCACTCATCAGTGACTGTGAGTACTAGTATTTTCTGGTAACTGGACTATAAACTGGTACATTTTCATGATTAGGCAATAATTTTAAGTTTAAGTTATGGCCTGGTTATATTAACAAAACCTTGAAAGACATTGTAGAGCAGGCCGTCAAACGAAAACGGAGTCAATTTCTTAGTCTTTATTATTGTATAAGCTATGCAAAGGTAAATTGTGGGTTATAGGTTAAATTTATATCTTTAGAACATTATGATGTGATAACCAAAACAATGGTATTGCTATTTCATGTAAAATTTCTTGTATTTTTGGCATTACCTGCCACCTGGTGTACCGCCCGTCTTGTTTACACTACGCGGACGGTTGCCATAATTTTCCCGTCTATTTTGACTGCCTTTGGATACAAAAATACATTACCGGTACCCTAACCAAACAACCTAACCTAACCTAACCTAACCTAGTATTATAGATTTATAAGTATTTATTTTATTATAAGTATTTATAGATGATTTATGTTGTATGTCGGTAGTGGTACACCCGGTAACTACTGTACATCCATCCCGTATTTTTTTCTCATATTAATTCAAGTTTTCAAACAATATTGCTCCGGTTTGAGGTTTGACACCCTGATTTAATATAGACATTATCACTCACTTCTAATATTGTGAATGTTAAAATTATATAGGCCTAATCCTACGAAATACACAACAGTATGACTGACTGGGTGACACTGTGACTGTGCTAGCATGATGCATGAATGCAGTAATACTGTAGCCCCAAGCTGTTTGACAAGGATGTTTTGTTTCATTTGAATTAGGTTATTATGTCCAATTAACTTACCAGTATCTGTTGTAGTTTTGTATTGGTACCACTATATACTGTTATGCATAGGCTGTACTCACTTGGTAGCCTAGTCATTTATGAACCTAGAGTGTTTAAACTCCTTGAATTTTGTTGTTGCTTATGGTGTGGATAATTTTGAGCAGATGAGCTCAAAGTTCTGTGCGTTTGCTGTGCTCTTGTCCACACCGAATAAATAACATACATGTACAACTATTATCCAGTGAGGGATAACTTTTGTGTTGTCCTAATGGCACTATTCCTGGCTAGGTTTGGCTAAGCTGCATAGCAGGGGCTGGAGTCATATTGAGCATACAGTATTGTTTTGTTTTAACATCTTTAGTTTAATCTTAATTAATGCATTCATTCTTCTGTGGCAATCTAGAATATAAGTTTCTTTTTATTCTTCCATGTTGTATTCCATTATTCTGCTGCATTATATCTACAGTATGTGTGAATAGTGTTCCTGGTTGCTATCTATAGTGGTTTGTGGGTTGGCCTGTATACTTAGTTTTTGGTAGGCCTTTGAGGAACGGGGTTGGTGTGTGTGTAGGCCTGCAGTGCCATAATAGGCTACTGTCCTTTTTCCTTCCACCACACAGCATCCTCTAACTCGGGCCTTGGTTAACCCTCTAGGGGGTGGCAGCCAATCTTCAACCTACTAAGATCCCAACTCTTGTGCCTTTAGTTTTAGCAGCAATACATTCGGTGCAGTTTGGGACTAGGGGTGGAGCCTGTTAGTAGGTGAGGTTGTCCCCATTGTACTCGGATGTATTGAGCTAACCCCAGATTATGTTGTAAGTGATAAGTCATTAAAGTTGTTTATCCCTTACAACACCACTGCCGTGCTGTGGTGAAGAGAGCCACTCGGTGTATTATTAGGACATAGGCTAGGGATAATAGGCTTGGCACAGAGGTTTATTGTACTGGACTTTCCATGGGTTTTTGCTTTGTATTGTTCTCAATTCCTAAGCGATTGGGCATGATACAGTGTTTTGGGAGTCTAGTAGTGGTATGGTGGGATAATGTTGGTGCAGCATAGAATAACCTTAGAAGTTCTCTTGCATACTACACGCACTATGGAATAGACTCGGGGACAATAAATAATTTTTGTGTCTCCTTGTTACTGCCTTAATAAGCAAGGAGGAAGATAACCATTTTTCCTAGAGAACCTGCGTGTCTTGGTGTTTGAGTCAGATATTAAGAGTGTGTCTGTTGCAGGGTAGTACGGTGCTGTGGGCTAGGCTATGTAAGCATCTGGTTGCCCCGGCTGCCTTCGTAACAATATCAATATATATACATACATATATATATATATATATATATATATATATATATATATATATACAGGTATATATATATATTTGTTTTTTCATGATATTTTAATAAAAGGACCTGATCCCATCTCCTGGCTCACCCCCTTGCACAAGTCTTTCCACTCTTCATGGCCAAACCAACCAAGTCCACTAATGTGATTTTTCTCATCCATACTCCAAATGGCCAGCCTCTCTTTTGTTCCTCGTTGAAGACTTCATTTCCAATTAAACCCCACACACCGATTTTATCATTCTGATTTCATTGTGCTCTCATTTGCCGACTTCATCCTGTTATTGCACAGGCCACTCATGGCTGGTCCATCACTGACTAAACAGCTCTAGTCTGTTTCTAGCAATTCCTAACCTATACTAACATCTAATATGAGTTGTTTTTTATTTTTAACTTAGATTTTTGTAGTTCTTATTTTCCAAAATGTTGTAGTTCGTATTTTCATTTCTTATTATAACTCCACAAATAGATTCAAGCTCTGTAGCCTACTTAGATTTTTGTAGTTCTTATTTTCTAAATTAGATTTTGTAGTTCGTATTTTCATTTCTTTATTATAACTCCACAAAGCCCTGCTACAACATCAAAGAATCAAGACAAACTTCTTGTACATATAAGTATCCAGAACATCAGCTTAACCCCTTTTATTAACAGGTATGGTTTTCTTATAAGTTTCAAATTTCATAAATAGTTTAGAATAAGCTACAAAACTTGGAAAACTTATAATAACTAAATAGGGTACCCATTATATCTACCAATACCGGTATTTAAACATTTATCATCAGGAAATCTTGGCTTAATAACAAATCTACCTTTTATCACAAATCTGAAAATTACAGTTGTGGAAAATATGATTAGTTAGGGTCCGGTATCGCTACTTTTCTCTCTAGCATGGTATATTTTCATATACTGAATATATACCGGTACTGTATATTGATATATGGGTCAATATGTACACTCGGTCCAAAAAGTATCTGCACCCCTACCCTGATAATCTGGTGTGTACAGCTTGGTAGGGTTTGCATATCTACCTGTAGCTATATCCATCTATACTACTATCTACCTATACAGTACTACCTAAGAAGACCTACAACCTACAACCTATACTACCAAGCTGTACACACCAGATTATCAGGGTAGGGGTGTAGATACTTCTTGGACCGAGTGTACAACAGCATTCGTACAAAGAAGCATTTTCTCAACTATTTTGACAATATCTGATCTACAATATTCTTAAATCCTTTGAACCAATCCCATGCTCATACAATTACCTTACTTATTAAACAAATTATAATCTACAATAATATTTACCTCTAGGTAAGCCCAAAAATGTTTTGTAATGATGCTTCCTGCTGTGGTTTAATAGAACATAATAGTACAGTAAATACTGTAAAGATTATATATATATTTTTCTTTCAGTTGACATGGTGAACTACTGTTGCTGAAGGACAACCAAGATCTCATCTAGACTTGTAAATCAGGGAAAGAGGGATAATTGCCTGCGTTCTGAAATAACAATGTAAGACCATGATATTATGTTTTGTTTATTAACACATGTAATAGTTTTACTAAACTAATCAATGATGCTATAATAATGTTGAAGGTAGCTAAATACAGTACCGGTACATTACCGTACTAATAAATTACATGAGTATTGTTTAACAAAACTAAAGTTTGGTTAATTTTCATGTAGTATTACCTACTATAGGAAGAATGATTGAAAGATAGTCTATTCTCAGTAGCCTATACTTCCACAATCAATTTTTTTATTCTCAGTATACTTCTACTACTAGTTCTACAATGAAATTTTGTCCTTGTATTGTGCATAAATTGAGCTTCAGAATACAAGGAATCGCCGCCGGCGGCCGGGGGGCTACGCCCCCCGGACCCCCTGTTTCGTCGCGGGGGGATGCGCCCCCCGCACCCCCCGCGCAAAATTGATCCTTGTAAGCTTAGAAAAATGATCCAGAACTTGATATTTCCTGCTTTGGCACCCTGACATGGTGGCTTCGGTATAAGTAATGGAAAAACTTGCACAATTCTTCTTTAAGATGACTGATCCTACAGGTCCTCCTACCACCTACCCCCCCCCCCCCCCAGCCCCTGCTGGTTTACACACACAGATCCTCCCTCAGTCTTTTAGTTATTCCCCTCCTACTGTGACCAACAGGACTTCACTGTTAGTGCCTCTCATCAATATATCATACAAATATTCTCACACAGTCTCATAATCTGTATACCTTTCTTATGATCAGCTTCCTGTTTTGACTTTTAATGTTTTGTTTTTGGATATGAACATTTTCGTTAAACCCATCAATAAGATCACTTATATTTGTTTGAACTAATGTATTATACAAAAATAACGGGGCTACTCGGTCAGGCAGGGTACGGAACGACTACTACTACTACTACTACTACTACTAACAAAATGTATAATTAAACAAAAATGTAATTAGAGCTGAATTTTTCTTTGTCACCATGTTTTGCGAATCGTTAATGACAGAACCTATTAGGATTTTTCATAATTGTGAGTTTTTGAGGTATGTGGAGAGAGAGAGAGAGAGACTACAAAGGGGGTACAAAGGAAATCAAGCAATAACAGTTCTAGTGACCCTTCTAGGCTGCTTGTCCTCCAAAACACTGAGGATCAAGTGTCCAAACAGTGGTTTAGAGTGGGTAAGGGAACATTGGAAAGGGAACTACTGCCCTGGAACTAATGTCCGTGGCAGGATTAGGAAGTTAGTAGGGGACAGATGGGTTAGTAATTGAGGGGGGGATAAAATAAAGTTATTCATTTACAAACGCAGTCAGTCGCGGGTTTGATGCGAGATATTTGTCTAAGCTGAGTTTAAATGAATCAACGGTGCTGCAGTCTATAATGTCTCGGGGAAGCCCATTCCACAAGTTGACAACTCGATTGAAGAAGAAATTCTTAGATTCGTGTGAGTTAAAAGATTTACCAATAATTTTGCAACGGTTTCCCCGCGTGTAATTAGATTGGTCGATAGTGAAGTACTTACTACAGTTCATATTGTCGATGCCTTTGATGATTTTGAACACTTGAATTAAGTCACCTCTTAATCTGCGCTGGGTTAAAGGAAATAGATTTAATTCTCTAAGACGCTCTCTGTATGGTTTGTTCTTTAGGCTAGGTATCATTTTGGTAACTCTACGTTGTACTCGTTCTAGCTTGTTTATATCTTTTTGGTAATAAGGGCACCAGGATTGAACGCAGTATTCCAGAAGAGGGCGGACTAAGGAATTGTAAAGGGTTAGGATAACTTCTTTGGATTTATGCTCAAATGACCTGCCTATAAAGCCAATTATTTTGTTTGCCTTCTTAACAACTTCTGAACATTGTTGACTCGGTTTTAGGTTACTCGATATTGTTACTCCCAGATCGGTTTCTCTGTTTACATTCTTAAGCTGAGTGCCTTTCATCAAATAGTTTGCTTTCTCATTTAGGTATCCGATATGTAGTACTTTACATTTATCCGCATTGAAACTCATTTGCCAAATTTGGGCCCAACATGACAATTTATCTAGATTGTGTTGCATATCGTCAACTTGTTCTTTTGAGAGTACGCTATTTGCAATTTTTGTATCGTCAGCAAATTTTGAGATTGTACAGGTGAGACCCTCATCTATGTCGTTGATGTAAATTAGAAAGATAATTGGTCCTAGTACCGATCCCTGGGGTACCCCGCTACTTACATTGGTCCATTTAGATGCCTTACCGTTTATGACTACTCTTTGCTTTCTGTCGCTGAGCCAATTGTCTATCCATTTCAACACACCGTCTTGTATTCCATGCGCTTTTAGTTTTAGCAGTAAACGTTTGTGGGGAACTTTGTCAAAGGCCTTTTGAAAATCAAGGTATAAAATATCTACAGCTTTACTCTCATCGTAGAGGTTGAGGATATCGTGGAAGAAGTCTAAGAGGTTTGTTAAACAGGAACGTTTTTTTAATACGAAAGCTGTGTTGAGTATCTTTAAGTAAGTTATTTGCCTCTAAGTGATTTACGAGTCTGTCTCTTATGACCGTTTCTAGCATTTTACATACAATTGAGGTTAAGCTAATTGGACGATAGTTACTGGGTAGGGATTTGCTGCCTTTTTTTAATATCGGTGTTACGTTGGCTAGCTTCCACTGATCAGGCATAAGAACATAAGAACATAAGAAAATGGGAGTCTGCAAAAAGCCGATCGGCCCATACAAGGCAGATCCCTGTCACACCCAACCCCAATTACAAGGCCCAATTATAGACCCATCTCACTAATACCTTGAGTACTGACCCCACCAAAACGGTCAGAGATTAACCCAAGATTACAGGGGTCTGCTGAGCGCCGATTGGCCCACACCTGGTAGATCCCCCTCACACCCAACCCATCTCGTCCATATGCCTATCCAATTTCATCTTAAAGCTCCCTATCGTTCTTGATCCCACTATATCACTTGGTAGCCTATTCCACCCATCTACAACTCTGTTACCAAACCAATATTTGCCTATATCTTTTCTGAAACGAAATTTATCTAATTTGAAACCATTTGTATGAGTTATTTCGCTATCACTGAGCTTTAGTACATTTTTCATGTCTCCTTTATTAATTCCACTAACCCACTTGAATACCTCTATCATGTCACCTCTAACTCTGCGTCTCTCTAACGAATGTAAGCCTAATTTCTTCAACCTTTCTTCATTCGGAAGATTTCTAATATTATGGATAATTTTTGTCATTCTACGTTGTACTTTCTCCAATGAATCTATGTCCATTCTGTAATAAGGACACCAAAATTGAACAGCATAATCCATATGGGGTCTCACTAATGACAAGTAAAGTTTTAAGATAACATCAGCAGTTCTGTTACTCACACTCCTAGATATGAACCCGAAAATCCTGTTTGCCGTGTTACGAACGCTTATAAATTGTTTTCTAGGCTTCAAATAATTGCTAACAAACACACCTAGACCTTTCTCACAGTCTGAGTTTTCTAATTCCATATTAGCTAGTTTATATTTAAAAAATGTATGCATCTTCCCTATCTTTAATACCTTGCATTTGTCAATGTTAAACTTCATCTGCCACTTTACTGACCAGTCGTGTAAGGTATCTAGATCCCTTTGCAGACACTCTATATCTCTAACTGAATCAATTTTTCTCTCCATTTTGGTATCGTCTGCAAATTTACTTATCCTACTAGTTATACCTAAATCAAGGTCATTTATGTATATAATAAACAACAGAGGACCTAATACAGATCCCTGGGGGACACCACTCTTGACTGATCCCCATTCTGACTCAGTACCATTTATGCTGACTCTCTGCTTCCTACCAATTAGCCATGACCTAATCCATCCTAACAACGCCCCACCTATTCCATGTGCCTCAACCTTTCTCATCAATCTCTCATGAGGGACTCTGTCGAAGGCTTTACTGAAATCTAAATATATAATATCATATGACTTGTCATTATCTACTGCTTCATATACCTCTGAGAAAAAACTAAGCAAATTAGTAAGGCAAGAACGTCCCTGAGTGAATCCATGCTGAGAAGAATTGATTAAGTTAAATGTTTCTAAGTGGTTTCTCATTTTCCTAGCAATAATTGACTCTAGTAGCTTTCCTATAATTGAAGTGAGACTAATGGGACGGTAATTGGATGCTATTGATTTATCACCTTTTTTGAAAATCGGAACTACATTTGCAAGCTTCCAAGCTTCTGGAACTATACCTGTTTCTAATGAATTGTTAAAAAGAAATGTTAATGGATAACTTAACTCATCTCTGCATTCTTTTAATACTCTAGCATATACCTCATCGGGACCAGGCGATTTCTGAGGTTTCAGTCTGTCAATTTCCTTAAGCACATCATTTCTACTTATAGTAACCGTACTTAACCTATTTTCTATACTATCGCTATATACCTTACGGACTTCTGGAATCTGTGCCAAATTTTCATTAGTGAAAACGGATAGAAACTGAATATTTAATGTACTGCACATTTCTAAATCATTTTCTGTCATTTCTCCTATCGAAGTTTTAAGGGGGCCTATTTTATCTCTTAACTTTAGATTTATATAGCTGGTAAAAAGCCTTAGGGTTATTTTTTGAGTCATTGGCTATCCTGATTTCATAATTTCTTTTGTCTGTCCTGTTACGACCGGGCACTCGGGTACACTAGGGCTCTTACACAGGACTCGAGTATGGCTCGCTGCCACAACGGAAACACACGATCCCAACCCCAGAGTACTGCCAGCCGAACAAAAAACGCCACTACCCTCCAGAGTTCTATCTGCTATAACGGGGTATACAAGAACTCGGTACTAGCGTTTCACACAACAGACTAATAGCAAGACGGGAGTTATCTAGTCTGGTCAACAATCAAACAAAGAAGAAAGTACTACAACACTAAAGAATAGTGTTGGCCGAAGCCGAAGTAATCCACCCTTGAACTAAGAACTTAAGAAGTCCTCCACCCTCTACTTCGGATCGGCACTATTACGTTACGTTAAACAATAGTCCTCGAGCATCAAGCAAGGAATCTTCTGATAAGTTAGATGCTTCTCGAATACTCATAAGAAGTAAGTATCGGATTTTGAACAGCAATTTAATGAATAACTCACTGGTAATTAAAGGCTTTAAATTGACATAAGAAGAATTATAAGAATAAGCAATAGGATATGGCAAACATTAAGAAGAAGTACTCCGACAATGCACTGGCAATAGCCTACTAAGATTGTGCTCGTGGGCCACTAATCTCTGAAGTAGCTAAGCGTGCCACACATGAAATCAATAGTGCTTAAACAATAATATACATAAGGAGAAGCTTCAATACTATGCTGTATCTGCTGGTCGAGCAAAGTCTAGCTGGGATATCTAAGGTTAAGAGACAATGGCTGAGCAAGCGGCTCGTAGCCTAGCGAGGTCCTTAAGACTGTGCGGCCAAATTACGGTAATTGACGGGATGCTCTCTTGAGAGATCCAGATCACTAGTATCTGGTTCTCTCCTGGCGATCCTCTCAAAGTCAAGCAAATGAGATAGCACAGTGTTGGGTGGCACAGGCAAAAGCCCTCACTCGCAACACAGTGCTAAACTCCCACGGTACACAGTCAGAAAGACCACCTAGGCGTTCCACGTCTCCGTTGCAATTGTACTGGTTCAACCGCAACCTAGTACTCATAGGAAATCACAACTCAGAAACCCTATCCCAGTCTAGCATTGCCTAAACCAGCAGAAAACAGGAACATGAATAATCGCACACAGGGAAATGCATATACGGGTGCAACAAACATCAATCAATCCTATTCTAGTTAACCCTTCCAAAAATAGGCTATCTAACAGGCACTTATCTCGTGAGAACTCAAGCGATAATACTTTGGCTGACTAAATCTGCACCAAAGGGGTCATGGAGGTTAAACAGGGACGAGAAGAGAAGAAGATAGGCTGTTCAGAGAGTAGAGAAAGTTCACATCAGTCGGAAGAATATGGATAGTTGCAAGGGATATGAGAGGTCGCTTTGCCTGATGAGTTCTGAGGAAAATGCGGCGGGACCTCCCTTTTTATACTCGGCCCTTTAGTGAGCATAACGCCAACTACTAAGGACCGCCCACTAGCAATCGTGACGTCATATTCTCTCTCAATCTGGGATCGACAAAGAACTTCCCACGCGCTGAAAGGGAGGAAGGGAGGAGGGAGGAGGGAGTTAGGCCTATCTGCCCGCGTGGCGCACTCACTGGTCCCCGTTACGTAATATCTCTCTCTCTCTCCTCTCATCATTACATATAAGTCCCACACCCAATACTTATAACTAATGATATAAAATAGAACTCGTTGACTCAGATGAAAACAAAATACATATTTATAATACTTATAGTACAACGGCTCACATAAACTAAGTTAGGAAACTCTACACAGACTACAGCCAAAGTTCCTGCCCTGACGATCCTAGCGAGAGTGGGGCCTGACTGGGCGTTCTGTACAGCATGCTCATACTCGACATGCGTCACACCTCCCCCAAGATTTTACTTGCTCAACCCTGAGCTAAAATCTGATATACAGAACCCCATCAAACCCCTCACACCCAGCGACCGCATGGCACTAAAACAACGCTGAGTTTATCACTAAAACACATCTTATAAAAAAAAAATTCACATTTCATAACTCCTCCCAACAATAGTAAAAGACATAATATCATGCTCCCAGAGCGAGCTTACAGCAGCTCAGCCGTTTGATAGTTCGTGGACTACTCAAACACTATAGGCTATGACAAACTTATACAATTATCTATATCAAAAAGAAAGAGTTTTTTTATATGATTTTTATATTTTAATATGTTTTTTCCCGGCTGCACTATAAGGGCAGCCTATTTTCTTCTATACCAAACGCTCAACAATCCTGCTTTACGACCCAATACGCTGGGCTACAACCGCGAGCCAACAAGCACCAAGCGCAAAATACTACTCAAACCAAAGCAGGAGGCTACCCGTGTGTCAATCTCTTCGGGATCATACACCTGTGATAGCCTACGACTGATCATCTACCCTCGATAAACAATCCGCAATCACATTGTCACATCCCGCAATATGCCGGATGTCCAGGTTATACTCCTGCAACATCAATGACCACCGGGTCAGTCTCATATTGCGATTGTGAAATTGATTTAGGAATCTCAAAGGGTGATGATCAGTGTAGATAACCACGACTGGGCCATAGGCTGGAACATACACCTCGAAGTGCCTGAGTGACAGCACAATCGCCAGTAATTCCTTTTCTATTGTAGAATAGTTCTTTTGTGCAGCATTGAACTTCTTAGAAAAGAAACTTACTGGGTGTTCCACACCTTCATTGTCTGTCTGTAGCAAGACGGCACCAGCCCCTACACCACTAGCATCTGTTGCCAGCTGAAAAGGCCTGTTAAAGTCTGGGGCCCTGAGTATCGGGTGAGTACACAGCAAATGCTTCACTAAATTAAAAGCCTTTTCACACTCAGGCGCCCACAAAAACTTTTTGTCTTTAGATAACAAATCTGTGAGAGGTGCCAACACCGTAGAGTAACCTTTTATAAAGCGTCTGTAGTAGCCTATCATACCCAAGAATCTCATGATCTGCTTCTTGGTGGTTGGGTGCGGAAATTTATTGATAGCCTGTACCTTGTTCTGAGGAGGGCACACCTGTCCCCTTCCCACTACAAACCCAAGGTACTGCACAGTGGCTTTTACGAAGTCACACTTTGCCAAATTTACTACCAGACTTGCTTCACTAAGTTTCCGGAACAAGGTCTCCAGGTGCTCACAATGGCTCTCAAAGTCGTCATCATAAATGATTACATCGTCCAAGTATACGGTGCAATTTGGAATGTCCTTGACAATTTCATTCATCAGGTTCTGAAACGTTGCTGGTGCATTCTTAAGTCCGTAGGGCATAACATTACACCGGTAAGTACTCCCGTCCACCACAAAACCACATACCTCTTTAGCGCGCTCGGACAAAGGTACTTGCCAGTAACCTTTTACTAAATCAACTTTAGACAAAAACCGAGCATTACCAATTTTATCAACACTATCATCAACCCGAGGAAGAGGATATGGGTTAGTTGGAGTCAAACCGTTTAGCCTACGGAAATCAATACAGAAGCGTACCTTGCCATCTGGTTTAGGCTGCAGTGTTACGGGGGAAGTCCATTTAACGGTACCTTTCTCTATCAACCCTCTACCGAGCATATACTCCAACTCATCCCTCAGAGCGGGTAGTTTTATGGGGGGCACACGGTATGGGATTGACTTAAAGGGTAGATGGTGCCCCACGTCAACATCATGCATAGCCTGAGTAGTGAGGCCTGGATGTTCAGCGAATACAGTGGGGTATAAACCGAGCAACTGACGGATAGCTTCAAATTGCGGCTCAGGCAAATGGGCTATAGCCTCGTCAGCCCTTAGGCTCGAGTTCCCCGCCCACTGATCCGCTGAAACATGGTGATCCCAGCTATCCTCCTCTGAAGCTTGACTGTCCCCCTCTCCTTCTCCACCACGGCCGCAACAAGCCAACACAGGGACAGTGAGAGGCTCAGAGGGGCGCCTCACATACTCTTTTATCAGGTTCACGTGACATAACTGATTTTTCTTCCTCCTGTCTGGAGTGGCAACAAGGTAATCTAGGTCCGAAATTTTCTCCACAATTTTATAGGGTCCAGTATACTTCGCCGACAAGGGGTTACCCACCAAAGGCAACAAAATCAACACCTCCTGTCCCACAATGAACTCCCGGAGCTTCACTTTGCGATCATACCTGTCCTTCATTAAAGCTTGTGACCCTGTTAAATTCCGACCTGCCATCTCCAGACTCTTAAGCATGCGCTCACGGCTTTCAAACACATACTTCAACAAGGAACAAGGCGGCACAGTTCCTTCCCAAATTTCCCGCAGCATATTAAGGGGGCCCCTGACTCGGTGTCCAAAAATCAGCTCGTTTGGACTAAATCCCAGGCTCTCACCAGGCACTTCCCGAGCAGCAAACAGTACATACGGCAATCCAAGATCCCAATCTCTTCCGTTATCAGCACAATAACACCTGAGCATGCTTTTAAGGGTGGCATGCCACCGCTCAAGCACCCCTTGGCTCTCAGGGTGATACGCTGACGATACCACCGCCCGTATTCCATGCTGTTGCATTGTTTGCTTAAAGAGATTGGAGGTGAAATTGGACCCCTGATCAGACTGAATCTCCTCCGGGTACCCGTACCTTGAAAAGTACCACAACAAGTTACTGACTACCGTCTTAGCCATGCCGTTTTTCATGGGGTATGCATCGGGGTATCTAGTGGCAACATCCATGATGGTTAACAAAAATTTATTACCAGCCTTTGTGGGAGGGAGGGGACCAACCATGTCAACAACAATCTTACTAAAAGGTGGCCCAATTACAGGAATAGGGTGCAACGGAGCTTTAGGAATAACTTGGTTTGGTTTCCCGACCCGTTGACAAATATCACATGAGTTTATCCAGGACTGCACATGAGACTTCATCCCCGGCCACCAAAACAACTTCCCCAAAGCCGCCACCGTTTTTCTTACCCCCAAATGTCCTGCCAGCGGTGTGTCATGCGCCAAACTCAGTAGGCTATCCCTGCACTCCCGCGGCACCATCAACTGGTCCACTACCCCGGACCCCATCTTCCAGCTACGGTTAGGGTCTTGAAAACGCCGATACAGGATGCCATCTAAATAAAAAAAATCTCCCGGCTGTGCATCACCGTCCTCGTCGAGCTCCACAGCTCCATTAGCACACGTTTGGAGCTCAGGGTCCTCCAGCTGCAACCGACGTATATCTGAGGGTGCCAAGCGATCTAACTGCTCCCGGAGCAATGCATGACCCTCCCCGATACTGAGCTGCTCCCTCTGTCTCTCTCGATGTTCATAACGTTGCTGTCGTGGAGACTCGTCATGCCCAGCCTCGTCACTCTCGATGACAGGCCCAGGGGCTACTCCAGAACTAAGTAATGGTGCTAATACTGAATCACCCAGGAGAGCCGCCGAGTCAAAACTCTTAAAACCAACTCCAGCTTTAGCCTCCTCCTGTTGATCGTTCCTCTGCTGGTCTGAAGACGGAGGACTAGGCTGTGACACTTTAGCTGCCCGAGCTCGGGTGACAGCACACGCCATGGGTTGTGCCTGGCACCGCTCGACCCACTCTCGCTCTTCCCTACTCACGTCGGCCGGCCTCTCGGCAACGACTAAGGGTAGAACCTCAGAAGCGGGCATTGCAAAGTCGTTGCCGAGAAGAAGGTCGACGCCCTCCACTGGCAGTTTCTCCACAATCCCAACATCCAATTCACGTGCCACACCATCCACCTCCAACTCCAACCGCACCAGCGGGTATGACCGAGTTGCATTAATACCCTGCACCACCACCACCCGAGCCGCATTTATAGGGTAGCCAGTCAAGTTTTTCATCAAAGTCTGGGAAGCACCTGTATCACGCAAGACCTCTACTCCATGCTTGCGCCCCGCCCACATCACGCAACCCCGTCCTCTATGGTCGCAAAAAACATCCTGAGCAGGGTTCGAGCCTCCCAGGTGCTTCTGCATTGGCTGTGCCTCAGCCTCTGACGAACTGCCCCGGGCAAACTCAGAAGGCTTCAGAGACACACCAATGTTGCAGGCCAAAGACACAGCTGCTGTAGGTGGTTTGCTAGGACAGACTCTTGCAAAGTGCCCCTTTTTATGACATTGATAACACTCTAACTCCCCTTTGGGCTTCCCTTGGTACTGGGAAGGGCCCGGCCCCTTCTTAAATGGGACGGTGCTAGTCTTGTGGTCAGTCTTGGTATCATAAC
Source organism: Lithodes maja (assembly GCA_037953745.1). Lineage (NCBI taxonomy): Eukaryota > Metazoa > Arthropoda > Malacostraca > Decapoda > Lithodidae > Lithodes > Lithodes maja. The sequence goes on along the minus strand of JBAKBP010005178.1, from coordinate 41,025 downwards.
TCTTGTACTTGTTTGCATAAGATATATTACTAACTCGGGGGGGTGGGGCGTCACGCCCCTTGTTACCTGCCTCACTACGCTGGGCAGACCCGCACCCACGAATTAATGATAGCCGGAGGTCAGCCATCTCAGCTGCCTCCTGTAGAGTTTTTGGATTCTTTTCTTTAATAGTTAAAGTCATTTCTGCACCTGTACACTTATAAAACTGCTCGAGCAGAAACAGCTCAGTCAACTGTTCGGCCGTCTCAGCTTTCTCAGAACGTGTCCAGTTTGTAAGTGCATCTTTTAAGTCCCGGGCATGTTCAAGAAAGGTCGCCTCCCTAGTCTTTGTAACACCCCGAAACTTCAATCGATATGTTTCTGGTTGCAACTCGTATGCCCGTAGGACAGCTCTCTTCAATTCTGGGTAGTCAATGCAAGACTCTAAAGGCAGTGCATCATAAGCCTTCAGACCCTTACCCGTAAGTCTGGAGGAGACTAGAGCTGCCCACTTCTCTTCAGGCCAATTATGCTCCCTACACTTCTTCTCAAAACGATTAAAAAATTCTGTGACTTCAGTTTCACTAAATGCCGGCACCAATTTGACTAAGTGGGACAAGGACTGTTCTCTTACTTGGCCCTCACGGCCCATCCGAATCCCTGTCGACTCTGCACGAGTCTTATCTAAATCTATTTGAGCACAATATTTCTCTGAGTCGTATCTAAGCTCAGCCTCATGCCTCCTAGTCTCAGCCTCAATCTCATGCCTCCTAGCCTCAACCTCAATCTCCTGCTTCCTAGCCTCATTCTCCTGCTTCCTAGACTCATTCTCCATCTCCTGCTTCCTAGCCTCATTCTCCATCTCCTGCTTCCTAGCCTCATTCTCCATTTTAGCAAGCTCGAGTTTAAATATCATCTCAGGAGACAGGCCGGAAGAGGGAGCTGCCACTACTGAAGGAGGGGGGGCAAGAACTGGGGAACCACCATACGCACCGCCCGAGGGCACTCCAATCTTCCAATGCTCATCCCTCTGTGGGAGAGTGCTAACCTCCGGCAACTGAGTGGACGGCACTGTGGGAGTCGAGTGAGAGGGGATCTGGGGAGGAACCCCCCCAAACGCCCTCTCCTCCGAAACCCCATGCCGCCCACGCAACACCCAGGAAATCAGCTCCCCCTTGGACATCCCTCCTACATTGGATAGACCCAAAACCTTGGCTATCAGGTGCAAGCCATAAACATTCACCCCAGTCAGCCTCTCCTCCGTCACATGGTACTGCTTACTCACAAAAAGTCTAGCATCCTCCTCACTAGTTACTAACGGCACCTCCTCACTTAGCATCTCTCGCTCCTCGTCAGTACTAGGGCCCGACATACTGAAGTTCACCAAAAAATTCTCGAGACAAAAGTGTTAAACTCCCTTATGCAAGCACTAATTACTAAATTAACTGGAGTCTCTTAAATGCTCTCCTAATTGCCTTACAAAAAAAAATATTCTTCAATATGTACGCTAAAGTACCAACAAACAAATGTTGTACAACTCTGCAAAAAATTATACTGTTCACAAAATCCTAAGCAAGGTCGCCATTTGTTACGACCGGGCACTCGGGTACACTAGGGCTCTTACACAGGACTCGAGTATGGCTCGCTGCCACAACGGAAACACACGATCCCAACCCCAGAGTACTGCCAGCCGAACAAAAAACGCCACTACCCTCCAGAGTTCTATCTGCTATAACGGGGTATACAAGAACTCGGTACTAGCGTTTCACACAACAGACTAATAGCAAGACGGGAGTTATCTAGTCTGGTCAACAATCAAACAAAGAAGAAAGTACTACAACACTAAAGAATAGTGTTGGCCGAAGCCGAAGTAATCCACCCTTGAACTAAGAACTTAAGAAGTCCTCCACCCTCTACTTCGGATCGGCACTATTACGTTACGTTAAACAATAGTCCTCGAGCATCAAGCAAGGAATCTTCTGATAAGTTAGATGCTTCTCGAATACTCATAAGAAGTAAGTATCGGATTTTGAACAGCAATTTAATGAATAACTCACTGGTAATTAAAGGCTTTAAATTGACATAAGAAGAATTATAAGAATAAGCAATAGGATATGGCAAACATTAAGAAGAAGTACTCCGACAATGCACTGGCAATAGCCTACTAAGATTGTGCTCGTGGGCCACTAATCTCTGAAGTAGCTAAGCGTGCCACACATGAAATCAATAGTGCTTAAACAATAATATACATAAGGAGAAGCTTCAATACTATGCTGTATCTGCTGGTCGAGCAAAGTCTAGCTGGGATATCTAAGGTTAAGAGACAATGGCTGAGCAAGCGGCTCGTAGCCTAGCGAGGTCCTTAAGACTGTGCGGCCAAATTACGGTAATTGACGGGATGCTCTCTTGAGAGATCCAGATCACTAGTATCTGGTTCTCTCCTGGCGATCCTCTCAAAGTCAAGCAAATGAGATAGCACAGTGTTGGGTGGCACAGGCAAAAGCCCTCACTCGCAACACAGTGCTAAACTCCCACGGTACACAGTCAGAAAGACCACCTAGGCGTTCCACGTCTCCGTTGCAATTGTACTGGTTCAACCGCAACCTAGTACTCATAGGAAATCACAACTCAGAAACCCTATCCCAGTCTAGCATTGCCTAAACCAGCAGAAAACAGGAACATGAATAATCGCACACAGGGAAATGCATATACGGGTGCAACAAACATCAATCAATCCTATTCTAGTTAACCCTTCCAAAAATAGGCTATCTAACAGGCACTTATCTCGTGAGAACTCAAGCGATAATACTTTGGCTGACTAAATCTGCACCAAAGGGGTCATGGAGGTTAAACAGGGACGAGAAGAGAAGAAGATAGGCTGTTCAGAGAGTAGAGAAAGTTCACATCAGTCGGAAGAATATGGATAGTTGCAAGGGATATGAGAGGTCGCTTTGCCTGATGAGTTCTGAGGAAAATGCGGCGGGACCTCCCTTTTTATACTCGGCCCTTTAGTGAGCATAACGCCAACTACTAAGGACCGCCCACTAGCAATCGTGACGTCATATTCTCTCTCAATCTGGGATCGACAAAGAACTTCCCACGCGCTGAAAGGGAGGAAGGGAGGAGGGAGGAGGGAGTTAGGCCTATCTGCCCGCGTGGCGCACTCACTGGTCCCCGTTACGTAATATCTCTCTCTCTCTCCTCTCATCATTACATATAAGTCCCACACCCAATACTTATAACTAATGATATAAAATAGAACTCGTTGACTCAGATGAAAACAAAATACATATTTATAATACTTATAGTACAACGGCTCACATAAACTAAGTTAGGAAACTCTACACAGACTACAGCCAAAGTTCCTGCCCTGACGATCCTAGCGAGAGTGGGGCCTGACTGGGCGTTCTGTACAGCATGCTCATACTCGACATGCGTCACAGTCCTTATACCTTTTTTAACCTCTCTTGATAGATTCTGATAGTAAGCAAGTAGGTGAATTTCGCCTTTCTTAATGTTTCGATATATTCCTCTCTTTTTTCCTAGAAGGTCTAATAGTCTATTATTCATCCATTTGGGTTGGTTCTGTGTTGATCTAAATTTTCTTTTGGGGATATATTTATTTTGCGCATTGTGGAGTGAAGAAATAAAATGATTATATGTAGCTGTCAAATTATCCTGAGTTAAGACAGGTATCTGAGAGAGAGTATGTTCATTAGCGCACCTGGGTCCACTTAATAGTTTAACCATAGGATCGACTCTTAATCCACCATAATTGGCTTTTCTGAAATCTGGGATAAGTGTCGTATTCTCTTTAGCCTTTCCTGTCCATTGTATGTTAAAATAAATTGATTTATGATCACTATTTCCTAGTTGGTCTCCTATCTCTACATTATTTATCATTTGTTCATTATTACTGAGAACTAAATTGAGGATATTATTACCTCTAGTAGGCGAGTCTATGAATTGAAATAAAAAACTATCCTGTACCGCCTCAATAAACTCTCTTGAATCTGAGTCGCCGATTTGATGCTGCCAATCAATATTCGGAAAATTAAAATCCCCCATAATACACACATTGCTAAACCTTGATGCTATTTTCACTTCCTGCCATAAAGCTGTACCTTCGTTTCTACTCATATTTGGTGGTCTATAAATAACTCCAATAATTATGGTCTCACTACCTTCGCTAACCTCTACCCAAACACTTTCGTTATCAGTATTTAGTCTAATACCTGATGTAATACAGCTTTTTAAAGAACTCCTGATAAACACTGCTATTCCGCCGCCCCTCCTACTTGTTCGGTCGCGTTTAAACAAACTATATCCTGGTATATGGAATTCTGCTAAAAAAAATCTTGATTCTGTATTAATCCATGTTTCAGTCAGTGCTCTAATGTCTATATTTTCATAGTCCCAGACTGCAAGGATTCATTGAATAGCAATGTCAGTGGTTTGGAGAGCTCATCCTTAGCTTCCTTTAGAACTCTAGGCGAGATTGTATCAGGTCCAGGCGTTTTATTTACCTTGGGTTTATCTAAACAATTCAATACTTCTCTCTCTGTAACGGTGATATTGCTTAGAACATCTGAATTATCAATCTGAATCGGCGATGGTGTAGGGATATCACTGAGGTCTTCGGTTGTAAAAACTGATGCAAAAAAGGTATTGAGGGCGTTACTCATTTGTACTTCGTCTTTGGTGTATTCTCCATTTTCATCGACTAACGGTCCAACAGTTGAAGTAACTACTTTTTTCTTTCTGATATAACTATAGAATTCTTTCGGGTTTGTTTTACTTTGATTCGCAACATGTAACTCCAGGGTCTTTTTACTTTGCTTAATTAACTTTTTGGCTTTGCGTCGTAGCTCTACAAATTTCACCCGTTCTTCGTCATTTTGTGAGGATTTTAATCTATCATTATCAAATTTTTTAGGAAGCAGACAGTCTGAAATATCTTTATTCCACCATTTGGGCTTATCATTATGGCCTGGACGCCGTATTTTTGATGGTATGCAGTCTTGCACTGCCGAGAGAGAGAGAGAGACTTACATAGACAAATTGGCCACACACCCCTTACGATCCAAGAGAGAGATCGAGAGAGAGAGACAGAGAGAGAGAGAGAGAGAGAGAGAATTTTACACCATGACCAGGTAACACATATAGGTTATCATAATATATAATACCAGTGCGGTATATACAATACATTTAAATAACGATTACATTTCGTTTTAAGGTTACATATTGTGTATATTTGTTCCTCGTGTTAATAAACAATATATCTTACCCATAACACGTGAACATATAATTATGTTATACCACAACATGAGACACCACGCGGCCCAGACAACAGTCACCTCCCCTCCAAAACCAAGTGGGAAACCACCACAGAAAACAGTCCCACAATGCACCTGTACCCCCTCGGAAAAGCAAAACAAATGCACGTAACCTCCCATACCCGGAGGTGACGTCACGCACACAGCCGGCCTGGGAATGGCCGACCAGAGCAGCGCCTCCATCATCCGGGTCATCACCACCCAACCGATCTGCTGATTGGTCCCTGGAAGGCATCCTGAAGCAAATCATTCCATTGCTCTTCTCCCTACCCCCCTCGTCGAGACTAGAGTGACCTACACCTCACCTAGAACCAGTGCATCGACGTGCCTTTTCCTGTGCCTCATCTAGGGCAAGGAACACCTAGGGAGTAGATAGGTATCTGGGCCAGGTAGGGGAATCTATCTCACCAACACCTGAGATCATGGATGCTTTCCGGCTCCAAAGGTGCTTCCCGGTCCGACCTAGCTACTTAAACAACGGAAAAATCCCGATCAAGTGCTAGGACCTAGAATGCTTTCCGGCTTCTTGGTAACCTAATAGAATAAGTTATGTCTAGATGCTTCCCGGCTCTAGACCCTAGAATATAGTTCTACCTAGATGCTTCCCGGCTCTAGGATCTAGAATGCTTTCCGGCTTCTTGGTAACGTAATAGAATAAGTTATGTCTAGATGCTTCCCGGCTCTAGACCCTAGAATATAGTTCTACCTAGATGCTTCCCGGCTCTAGACCCTAGAATATAGTTCTACCTAGATGCTTCCCGGCTCTAGGATCTAGAATGCTTTCCGGCTTCTTGGTAACCTAATAGAATAAGTTATGTCTAGATGCTTCCCGGCTCTAGACCCTAGAATATAGTTCTACCTAGATGCTTCCCGGCTCTAGGATCTAGAATGCTTTCCGGCTTCTTGGTAACCTAATAGAATAAGTTATGTCTAGATGCTTCCCGGCTCTAGACCCTAGAATATAGTTCTACCTAGATGCTTCCCGGCTCTAGACCCTAGAATATAGTTCTACCTAGATGCTTCCCGGCTCTAGGATCTAGAATGCTTTCCGGCTTCTTGGTAACCTAATAGAATAAGTTATGTCTAGATGCTTCCCGGCTCTAGACCCTAGAATATAGTTCTACCTAGATGCTTCCCGGCTCTAGGATCTAGAATGCTTTCCGGCTTCTTGGTAACCTAATAGAATAAGTTATGTCTAGATGCTTCCCGGCTCTAGACCCTAGAATATAGTTCTACCTAGATGCTTCCCGGCTCTAGACCCTAGAATATAGTTCTACCTAGATGCTTCCCGGCTCTAGGATCTAGAATGCTTTCCGGCTTCTTGGTAACCTAATAGAATAAGTTATGTCTAGATGCTTCCCGGCTCTAGACCCTAGAATATAGTTCTACCTAGATGCTTCCCGGCTCTAGACCCTAGAATATAGTTCTACCTAGATGCTTCCCGGCTCTAGGATCTAGAATGCTTTCCGGCTTCTTGGTAACGTAATATGATAAGTTATTGCTGCGATACTAGAGACGCTTGCACTAGTTGAGACCTGGCTTTCAGGCCCCCCTTTACAGTAAATTAATAATCAATTTAATTGTAAATTAAAACCCTCACACGCAATCTGTAACTTTAATTATTACTCTATAGGTATATTTTTTATAGGGACATTGGAGTAAAAATGTCTGGACACACGGGGCTTTAAGCAGTATAAGTTGTAGGATGAGGGAGAGAGTCCCAGAGTTTACTTATTGGGTAGAAGAAAACTAGGAAAATCGGTCTACTCTAGGGTGGACGCAATAAGGGTAGGAATGTGTTGAAAGGCGGGTGCCACCATATCTCTGTATGTGAGGTGGCATACACTTAAAAAGTTCGGAAGAACATTGATTCATGTAATTATTGTGCACCAGATAATTGTTAATGTGATTGAATATGACAAAACTTTTCGAATACATAGCAATTTACAAATAAATAACTACATGCACGCTAACCATCATAAATAAATAAATAAATATATAAAAAATATCAGCTAAAGAGCCAATGCCACAGGATCATTTAACTGTATTGTAGGGCGGGTGCCCAACTCCGAAAGGGGTTGAAATAGGGGAGCTATCCCCCGCCAAAGGCGGCTTTCTAGGGCCGTTCCTAGCTGATGCTGAGAGGTATGGGTTCTAGTCATGTGGTGATGGGCTGGTCTATCAGAGTGAGAGCTGAGCAATCTCTGCCATACCCATAGCTTACTCTGACTGTTCCTTTTACTTATATATTTTCTAGATCTCAGGTGACGGCGTCTCTTCCGTGGATTGACCTCCCAATCTCCCAACCTAGAGGTTGGCAGATTGGAAGCCAAAGCGTCACATTTTTCCTTTGACCCTCAACTTTCTCTTCATAATTGCTGAGGGGAACAGGGCCCTGGGTGGGGCTTTGGTTTCCCGGGCGTTTCCGCGCCCTCCTTAGCTCCCTGCCATGGAGTGGCTTCGGTCACCCAGGCTTTTATTATGGTAGGCAGGGAGGGATCTGTGGGGGCGCTCGGTTATGGCCTTGGCCTTGCTTGGGGCCTTGGGGCTGTTCGGCCAGGCAGCCTGGGGAACAGCAACAACAACAACAACTGTATTGTTTTGTATTGAGTATTTGGTATTGGCACCTAATTATCTGGACACATACACACACACACACACACACACACACACACACGTGAAACTCGTGAGGACAGGCACTGCAATTGTAAGGAAGGAAGAAAATGGGGAGTCTGCATGAGAGAAAAGAATTATGGGAACAAATGAAAATGTAAGAGGAAGAAATAAGGAAAAGAACAAAATTAAGGAACTGCTAATAATTAAATATATACAAATGAAATAATTCTATGATATACTGTATATGACACGGACACAAAAAGAAAATACAACGAGAAATTATTTGAAAGAAAGAAGTAAAGGGTTGGTAGATATGGTAATAATGAAGTAGAGGCTGATTATATAGTAGGTTGACACACAAACACGCATAAAGAGAGAGAGTAGAGTAGATAAAGGGTAAGAGTAGACCAATATATTGGGCAGTAAGTGAAGGACAGATGGGTGTAGGAAGGGAAGGTAGACAGTAAACAAAGTGAGGAAGAGAGGGAGTGACAGTGATGAAGCTGTCAGAGACACAATATTATAGTCAGTCTAATTTATGAAGGCTGCTCGGGTGTTGTCAGGTCAGGAATCTGATATAGACAGACATGCCAAATCTTAAATTCTTAATAACAAATCTCACATTTTAAACTACTGACAACTTTAAATATGAGTTATACATAGGCTACTCTGTATAGATTTAATTAAAAATAAGCTGTATGGTTTAAAGAATGCAACCCCTCTTTAAGAAAAAATGCAAATAATTTGAATACAATATGGCAACATTGTCTTCGCAATGTTGCCAAATAGATAGACCTGACCCGTGTACGTATACACCCGTATACGTGTGTACCCGAGAAAGTGTCCCATTCATATGATTATAGAAAACTGTGGGTGCTTCTGTTTACCCTCAAACGTGGTAGCTGTGCCTTTATCTCATGCCCCAGGCAGACTACATCCGATCGGACTTCATAAATTAGACGGAGAATAAATGTGCAAACTAGCATGGGAGAAGGGGAGTGCACCTGATGACTGGAAGACAGGCATAATAGTCCCCCTATATAAGGGTAAAGGGGAAAGAGGAATGTGTAGTAACCACCGAGGAATATGTCTTCTAAGCGTAGTAGGGAAGGTGTACAGTAGTGATTGAGAGAGTGAGAGTGAGAACGGAGAAATGGATAGGTGACGAGCAGGGAGGTTTTAGGAAGGGAAAAGGATGTGTAGATCAGATTTTTACCCTGAATTGTGTTGTGGAGAAATATCTGGAGAAGCAACAAAAGGTGTGTGTTGCCTTCATGGACTTGGAGAAGGCCTATGTCAGAGTGGATGGAGAAGGTATGTGGAAAGTACTTAGAATATACGGAGTAGATGGCAAGTTGCTGAAAGCAGTGAAGAGCATGTATGAGGGTGCAAAGGCGGCAGTACATGTGGAGAATGAGCAGAGCGAGTTCTATGACCTGAATGTTGGGTTGAAACAGGGGTGTGTGATGTCCCCGTGGTTGTTTACTGTATATATGGATGGAGTCATGAAAGAAATACAAAGAAGAGCAGTGGATGTTGGTGTATCACTGATAAGGGAGGGAAATGAGTGAAAGCTGCCTGTACTGCTGTTTGCTGATGATACAGTTCTGATGAGCGATAATGAATGGGAGTTGCAGGGTCTGGTAAATGTGTTTGGAACAGTGTGCGAAAAACGGAATCTGAAGGTAAATGCGGGGAAGAGCAAGGTTATGGTCTTCGAAAGGGGTGAAGCCACAGAGTGTGAGGTGAAGTTGAACGGTCAGGATATGGAGATTGTCAGCTCATTTAAGTATCTGGGCAGTGTGTTGAGTAAAGATGGGATTATGGATGAAGAAGTGTGGGAGAGGGTGCAACAGGGGAAGAGGGTTGTAGGAATGCTGAAAGCAGTAACAAGAAATAGGGTGGTCAGTAAGGAAGTTAAAAAGTCCTTGCATGACAGTGTGGTAATCCCGACACTGACTTGCGAAAGCGAAGCATGGACGTTTGAGAAGAGACTCAGACCAAGAGTGAGAGGGGTGGAAATGAGTTACCGGTACTTGAGAAGTGCGTGTGGAGTTACATGGAGGGATAGACAGACGAATGAGGAAGTAAGAAGGGGGTGTGGTGTGGAGGTAGATGTGCTGGAAAGTGTAAAAAGGAACACCTTGAGATGGTTCGGCCATAATTTATGGAACGTATGGGAAGCACCATTCGTATCATTAACTCCCGTCCACTCACCAACTCTCTGCAATCTCTCTCTCTCCGCCGCAATGTTGCATCTCTCTCGCTATTCTATCGCTACTATAATAATCAGTGTTCCTCAGAGCTATCCCAGTGCATACCACCTCCTTTACGTAGGGCACGTGGTACCCGTCTTGCAACTCAACCCACCCCTATTCTGTGCAACTCTCCAACCCAAGAGTGAAACGTTACTCTCAAACTTTCTTCTACTCAACAGCTGAGCTCTGGAACTCTCTCCCAGAATCAGTCTTTCCCTCTTCCTATGACTTAAATTGCTTCAAACTCCGTGTGTCCAGGCATTTTGGCTCGAACGTCCCTTGATTTTGGCCCTGTCACTCTTTCAACTATGGGGGAGGCACTCGCTATAGGCAGTTATGCCTTTTGCCTCCCTCAATCACATAGAAAAAAACAAAAACAAAAACAAAACAAAAATTACTAAGGTGTACGAAAGCGAGATGGAAGGACAAAAAAGGAGAGCTAGACCAAAAGAGAGGTGGAAGGATAGAGTGAGGAAGTCTATGGATGAAGGCGGTGCTGGTTGGGAGGAGGGACGTCGACTGGATGGGGACAGAGGTGCATGGGGGTGGTTCGTTCGTGGCCACCCCTTCGGGGATCACGGCGTCAGGCAATAGATAGATAGATAGAGAGATAGATAAACATACACTCCCACACAGAGATAATGGAAATATTGCTACGGACATTAATTATATTGGTAGAAGAGTAAAGGAACACTTGACGGCAATTATACTGGTACCGTACCTGTTCCATTAATATTTCACGTTTTCTTATGAATTACAATATATATATTTTTGTTTTTAAGATTTAGTTTTCTGTGATCATGTACTTTATGTCAAATACACAAAATAGCCACCAGCCTATCCTAAACCAACCAAACCAACCCGAGTTATGCTTGGCATTATAGTCTATATAGACCCACCGAGGGTCCTCCATCAATTACCATCATTTAACAATAAACTTATTGTGACAGGTCCGTGGATCAAGTTTTGTTGATCTCTTTCCTAAATATACTAGACTTTAATTACTTCAGTCATTTTGTCTTTGTCATCTCAATCCTATGTTACATATTGACCTATATTTATCTTCTATATAATATTTACGGTTGTCTGTCTGTCTGTTCTTTATAGGCGGCCGCAGTTTTGGACCTGGGGAGCTGAAACTTTGCATGTGGGTGTCAATTGACCTGGGTCAGGTCATAGAGGGGTCCCCAGGGTGAAAGGGACGGAGAAAATGGGCGCAAAATCGGAAAAAGGGCCGTTTGGGGCAGAAGGAGGCCTCCGATCGAAAAGTTGTATGGAGCGAAAGTTGTTCGCAGCCCCCCAAAATGGGGGTACGGAAGAGGTCAGATCCAATATCGGAGGTCATTTAGCGGCCGAAATCGAGGTCGCCGTTTAATGAGGCACAGGGAGATCAAGGCCGGTGATTATGGTAGTATTGATGATGGTGATTATGGTAGTAGTAGTGATGGTGATTATGGTGATTACCAGGGCAACGCCGGGTACCCCTGCTAGTTATATATATTACCAGGGCAACGCCGGGTACCCCTGCTAGTTATATATATTACCAGGGCAACGCCGGGTACCCCTGCTAGTTATATATATTACCAGGGCAACGCCGGGTACCCCTGCTAGTTATATATATTACCAGGGCAACGCCGGGTACCCCTGCTAGTTATATATATTACCAGGGCAACGCCGGGTACCCCTGCTAGTTATATATATTACCAGGGCAACGCCGGGTACCCCTGCTAGTTATATATATTACCAGGGCAACGCCGGGTACCCCTGCTAGTTATATATATTACCAGGGCAACGCCGGGTACCCCTGCTAGTTATATATATTACCAGGGCAACGCCGGGTACCCCTGCTAGTTATATATATTACCAGGGCAACGCCGGGTACCCCTGCTAGTTATATATATTACCAGGGCAACGCCGGGTACCCCTGCTAGTTATATATATTACCAGGGCAACGCCGGGTACCCCTGCTAGTTATATATATTACCAGGGCAACGCCGGGTACCCCTGCTAGTTATATATATTACCAGGGCAACGCCGGGTACCCCTGCTAGTTATATATATTACCAGGGCAACGCCGGGTACCCCTGCTAGTTATATATATTACCAGGGCAACGCCGGGTACCCCTGCTAGTTATATATATTACCAGGGCAACGCTGGGTACCCCTGCTAGTTATATATATTACCAGGGCAACGCCGGGTACCCCTGCTAGTTATATATATTACCAGGGCAACGCCGGGTACCCCTGCTAGTTATATATATTACCAGGGCAACGCCGGGTACCCCTGCTAGTTATATATATTACCAGGGCAACGCCGGGTACCCCTGCTAGTTATATATATTACCAGGGCAACGCCGGGTACCCCTGCTAGTTATATATATTACCAGGGCAACGCCGGGTACCCCTGCTAGTTATATATATTACCAGGGCAACGCTGGGTACCCCTGCTAGTTATATATATTACCAGGGCAACGCCGGGTACCCCTGCTAGTTATATATATTACCAGGGCAACGCCGGGTACCCCTGCTAGTTATATATATTACCAGGGCAACGCCGGGTACCCCTGCTAGTTATATATATTACCAGGGCAACGCCGGGTACCCCTGCTAGTTATATATATTATGTAATTTCCAACAAGCACCTTAACATAGCAAACGGAGGGTTACAGGGAAGGAGGGTAAGATGTATAGTTGCCCACATAAGTTCGGTTCTTCTCCATGATCTTATACATGGAAATACAATACGCCTGATTGAATTACGAGTAGTTTATTATGCAGTGGTTAACACATTAGATTAGTCAACTGATAATCTATAGAAACCACACTCACAATTTATTCATACATATTTATTCTCATAATTATATCACGACAAAGAACATAACTTGTTTGGACACCTGTACATATCATCTGGATTCCTGAGCATTAAAGGAAAACGAACACACAGTAAATACTGGAAGGTAGATTGGAGGAAATTAGAGGGGAATAACGAGGAAATTATTGAATGTAAACAAGCAAAAACATAATTCAGGAAAATGAGAGCAACCTAGTGGGAATAAGCAGCGGTAAAAGAGCAAGAGAGTGGTGGTCATAACAGGAAAGTGTTGCCTCCACCACACTAACTTCCTTCATTAACATAACTTTATTGTGGACCCCGGGCAGAGAAGGAAAATAAGTGAATGGGGAAGAAAAGAGAGAAAGAGGAAAGAGAAGTGAGAAAACAGCGAGAGAGAAGTGAAAGGAGACAAAGAAAATGAGAGACACAAGGCAAAGATAAAAAGGGAAGAGGTGGAACATGAATATGAACATGGGAGAGAATGCAAGAGAGGAAGAAAGTGAGTTAGAACCTGGAGTGTAACATAACCCCACCAACCCCAATATATTAATGTGCATATCATGATACTTATTTCTGTATATATTTTGCTCATTAACTTGAATTTACTATTCACTCTGGTGATGGGCTGGTCTATCAGAGTGAGAACTGAGCGATCTCTGCCATACCCATAGCTTACTCTGACTGTTCCTTTTACTTACATATTTTCTAGATCTCAAGTGACGGCGTCTCTTCCGTGGATTGACCTCCCAATCTACCAAGATTGGAAGCCTAAGCGTAACATTTTTCCTTTGCCCCTCAACTTTCTCTTCATAATTGCTGAGGGGCACAGGGCCTTGGGTGGGGCTTTGGTTTCCCGGGCGTTTCCGCACCCTCCTTGGGGTTCAACTAATTGCACTATATTAAATACTGTACAAAAAATGCAGAATTTTGCTGCAAAGGTAGCAGTGGGTGGAGCAAAAAAATACGACCATGTAACTCCGATAATAAAGGAATTAGAGTGGCTAAAAATAAAGCAAAAATATATATATGATACAGCTATTGCGGTGTATAAAGAAAGGCATAAGCTAATTCCAAACTGGCTAATACACTTTCCTATTGTTAATGAAATCATAAATAGTAACACAAGACAGCAAAACCATCTATGTGTACAGAGAACGAACACCTTTTATGGTGAACGATCGCTTTTGGTAGCAGGTCCTAAAATATGGAATAGGTTGCCGAGATCAGTAAAGGACACAAATAACCTAAACACGTTTAAGCATATATTAAAATATTATATTCTGAAACATGAAATGGATCTATAAACAAAAAAATTAATAATACTGTAACTGTCTTTTTTTTTTTTTTTTTTTTTTATAGATATTGAAGACTGTCCATAGTAACATACTAGAGATGTTTCTTATTGTAAATATGTATATATATAATGTATGTATTTTAATATTTTTTGTTAATGTTTTATGTGAAGAACCATTGTAAAATGGAAAAATAAATATTCTGATTCTGATTCCTCAGCTCCCCGCCATGGAGTGGCTTCGGTCACCCAGGCTTTATTGTGGTAGGCAGGGAGCGTTCTGTGGGGGCGCTCGGTTATGGCTTTGCTCGGGGCCTTGGGGCTGTTTGGCCAGGCAGCTTGGGGAACAACAACAACAACAACAACTCTTCACTTCTGTCAATCACTCTCTAATCCCACCAGTTTATTCTAGATTCTCGAGAGGTCTCACTCTTACTCACTCTCTCTTTCACACTAAAATTTTAACATACGAAAACCATGGTTGATGATCCTATATTGGTTTAAATAATAAATATGGACGATGTAGTGGAGGTGAGAATGTGGCGAATACGATACATTTTATGTATCACAAAAGATGAAACGGTATCAACACAACCACATCCTCCTGCTGCATATTTGGTGGATGTATTATTTAAGTAATAATTAGAATAGTTACGAAGGTATTATGAATAAAATAGGCCAACTAAACAAATAAATTTGATAACAAAGCACATACGACTTGAAGAAGTTTCAACACTTCAGAGGGGAAATAGACTGAACATCCCAGTAGGGAAGCCATAACTCAATAGGAGGCTTGTATAATTTGACAGTAACGATACCAAGACAAATGATAATATCAATATTAGTGAAATAAGTGTACTAACAAGTACTCAATGGAATAACACGTCGTCAGGAGCGTACAGGTAGATCGATTTACCTGGTAAACGACAAACACACAATAGTATTAATACCATTTATATAAATACAAATGTCTATATAATACCAAACGACAGAAACCACACACA
The DNA here is from genome assembly GCA_037953745.1 of Lithodes maja. Taxonomy (NCBI): domain Eukaryota; kingdom Metazoa; phylum Arthropoda; class Malacostraca; order Decapoda; family Lithodidae; genus Lithodes; species Lithodes maja. Next base: position 25,708 of record JBAKBP010005178.1, on the reverse strand, counting down.
CACACATTATCATCACCGGTAGCATTATCAGCCTGGAATTGAACAAAACATATATAGTTTATTGTGTTTTATACTTCACCTATACAAGCCTTAGCCACTCCAGCCCAAGCGTTGATACTATCCCGACGGCTATGTATGAAACGCTCAGCCCCAGTGTCGTTACCATATCAACGGCTATTCTCGCCCTTATTTACCCCTATTATAGGGCTTGTAGACGGTTGATATTCGTATGGGAACTAATTTAGGATACCGCACAATAAAAGCAGTAGTTAGCAACTCCCCAAATACGGCCGGGCAGGCGTGAGGGTGAGCGAGGCGTGGTGCATCAGTACACAATTTTCCTCGCGAGTAAGACACCATGTCCGATAGAAAAAGCTCTCACCTCACACCTCACTCCGTGAAGTGAGTGTTGAGGGGGCGATATCGATGTTTTTTTATGACATGGATAGTGATACCGAATCATCTAAAGAAGAGTCTGAGGAGGATTACAAGCCAACACTGGAGGAGATAGAGGAAATAGAAGAGGAGACACAAATTGTTCAAAAAAATTGCTCCAAATTGCTGCTCATGGCGCCTCGGGGTCGCGGCCGATGTCTTGTAGACTACCTCCACCTCCCCAAACTGTGATGTGGCACTGTGATGTGGCACTGTGTTTGCCACAGTGTTTCAGGGACTACCACACCCTTCAACACTTACTAGTTGCCTATCAATTATCGCATAATATAAGTGACAGTGTCACACCCCCCTCTCTCCTACTTATGCCTAATATCATAATCTCTTCTAAAGATGTACTTTCTAACCTCTCTGGGTTTAAAACAAAGAAGGCATACTGTCCGGATGGTGTTCCTCCTGTTGTACTTAAAAATTGTGCATCCGTGCTGACTCCCTGCATAGGCAAACTCTTCCGTCTCTATGTCTCCTCTAACGTCTTACCTTCTTGCTGGAAGTTCGCTCTCATTCAACAGGCCCCAAAGATGAGTGACCGCTTTCAACCCTCCAACTATCGTCCAATTGCTCTCATCTCTTGTATCTCTAAAGTTTTTGAAACTATTCTTACTTCCAAATTTCTTAAGCATTTCTCTTCTTATAATCTACTCTCAGATCGCCAATATGGCTTCCTTAACCTTCAATTCGCGATGACCTAAATATGACGGGAGAGAAAATTGGCCATCAGTACGGTGCCCGTCATATAACGGACACCATTTTGAGGCTATTATGAACGATGAGAGAGACCGGGCATAGCAAGGACGATAAGCGGGGCTCGTCCGCTCGCCACGGTCCCGCGGCGCACACTGAGGTCCGAGGTACAACTCTCTCTCACACATGAAAAAGCGACAAAATACCCCTATTTTTTACCAATTTTCCTTTTCTGTTGCACGGTCGTTGCAAGATAACCCAATGTCGCTCTTTCAGAGTTAAGGGACGCTCTACTGAAGATCTTCTTTCATATCTTACTGGTCATCCTCCTTTCGGGACTTCGGTGAGACCTTTTCTATTGCGCTAGACATATTATAGGCCTTCAATAAAATCTGGCACCAAATCTCTAATTCCTAAACTACCCTCCTTCGGTTTCTATCCCTCCATCTGTGCCTTTGTGTCTAATTTCCTTTCAGGCCGTTCCATAGCTAAGGTTGTGGATGGCTATCGTTCACTTCCTCATCCTATCAACTCCAGTGTTCCTCAGGGCTCTGTCCTATCTCCTATTCTTTTTCTAATTTTCATATATGATCTTCTCAACTGTACCTCCAGCCCTATTCATTCATATACAGACGACTCTACCTTACAGTATTCAATTAGTTTTTCAGAACGCCCCAGCAAAAATCTCTCAAAAACAAACGTAATGAAGCCATACAACACTTATCTTCTGATCTAACTACCATTTCCAATTGGAGCAAAGAAAACCTTGTTGCCTTTAATGCTTCCAAAACACAATTTCTCTATCTATCTACACGTCGTTAACTCCCAGAGGATTATCCCTTATAATTCAGCAATACAAAAATCAACCGTTCATCTTCTCTCAGTATTCTCAGTGTCTCCTTTTCTTCTGCTCTCTCTTGGAAGGACCATATTACCACTCTTACTAAAGCGGCCTCCCAGAAGCTGGTTGTGGTCAACCGCCTCAAGGCGTTGTTTACCCTTGCACAGCTTCTTGCTCTGTACAGGGGTACAGTGCGTCCTTGTATTGAGTATTGTTCACATGTGTGGGGAGGATCCTCTCACACAGCACTTCCAGACAAAGTAGAAAGGAAAGCCTTTCGTATCATTAACTCCCGACCACTCACCGACTCTCTGCAATCTCTCTCTCTTCGCTGCAATGTTGCATCTCTTGTGCTATTCTATCATTACTACAATAACCAGTGTTTCTCAGAGCTCTCTTAATGTATACCACCTCCTCTACGTAGGGTACGTAGCACCCATCTTGCAACGCAATCCCATCCTAACTCAACTCTCCAACTCAAGAGTGAAATGATATTCCCAATCTTTCTTCTATTCAACAGCTGAGCTCTGTAACTCTCTCCCTGAATCCATCTTTCCCTCATCCTACGATTTCAATTGCTTCCTACTTCGTGTGTCCAGACATTTTGGCTTGAACATTCCTTGATTTAGGCCCTGTCACTCTTTCAACTCTGGGGGAGGCACTCATCACAGGCAGTTTTGCCTTTTGCCTCGCTCATCTACGTAGAAGAAACTATATATATAATACCAGACCAGTCGTAGTGCCGTGTATGTGCACGGGGTAAATCTCTGCGGCTGGTTCTGGTGGGGCGCACAGAGGCCACTGGATCCTACCCCCTTGTAATCTCTTGGGGGAAGGTGCTGGGAATGGTCCCCGGGGTAGACTGGAGCCGAAGTTCTGGGGGGGAAGGGGGGGGGGGATGCACATTTGCCAGCCTAATCACCAATTATGACTAAACCTAAGAGAAACAACGTAACTTCTATCATCCAAAACCGCACAGGATACGGACAAATGCCCCCCACAGTCTCAGACTTGCTAGTGTGAATGTTGGTAGTTTGAATCTGCATGCAAATTAATTGGCTGAGATGTGTGACAGGAGAGGAGATGTATGAGGGCACGTCTGCTGTGCCCAGGAAACACTATGGAAAGGGTATGAGGCACAGTGGATTGTTGGAAGATAGAAAAGATATAGGATCTATTGGAAGGGGGTTGAGACTGATAAAGCGAAAGGAGGAGTGGGTGTTCTGGTGGCTGGAGAGTGGGTGGAAAGTGTGCTTCAGATTACGAGAGTTAGTGAAAGGCTGATTGTTTTGAAATTGTAAGTTGGTGAAAGAATTCTGAATGTGATATCTGCATATGCCACACAGGCTGGCCTACAGAAAGAGATAAAAGAGGATTTCTGGAATGACACCGTCGGTGTCATTTCAGGCCTCTAGGAGAATGAAATAACAATCCTGGGAGGGGACCTGAATGGTCACGTGGGAGCATCTGCAGATAGATACGAGGGAGTACATGGAGTAAATGGTTACGGAAGGAGGAATCTGAAAGGCGAATATATACTGGAGTCCTGCGTTGCACTCAACATGGTTGTGTGTAACACAAAGTTCAAGAAAAGACAGAGCCATCTAGTCACATATAACTCTGGGGTCTACAGTAGCCAGATAGATTACTTCTTGGTTAACAGGAAAGACTGGAAACTGGTTCGGTATGTAAAGGTCATCCTGAGCAAAGAATGTATCCCCCAGCATAAGCTACTTGTGCGCGACATGAGCTTATACAGAGATCCTGAGCGCAAGAAGGTATACAGTGAACCATCAAATTACGCGCAATTTATCTACGCGAAATAAAACTACGCTCTAACCACAATTGAGGAAACAAATACGTAAGTACGCTCATATTTAATGTATGCGGCGCTGAGCAAAAAAAATAACCCTCCAACGTCGTCACTGTTGACTGTGGAGAGAGAGACACATCTCCCGTACCAAACTATTATGTATCTATAAAGCACAACAGGATATTATGAATCTATTAAAAGACTGTTCTTCGTTTTACATTGCATGTATCATGCTCAATAAATGAGCTAACAAAATCGGAAATGGAAAATCTGTTTCTGTTCGGTAGTTGGAGGCGAGATTGTTTACACTTCTTTTGAAAGTCGCTTCAAAGCCCACTGCTCTCCCCTGGCTAAATGATGTGAAGCCAATTCTTTAATATGTATATGAGCTATTGAACTATCTCACTTGACACTATGTAGGCTATATGAAACTATAGGCTATACAGGGTGTATTACTTTTCGACTCAAAACTTTACCAGTAAGCCTAGGCGGCTAGGCCTATTATTTCGGTCGATCCGTTTCGGGCGCAGTGCTATCGATCGATGGCGCAGATCCGGCATTGCTCAACCACTACCAGTGTGAGTTAATTTACGTTTGTGTCTTATTTGTATACATTAAATGTATTTTGTGTGGTAGAATAGGTTATGAAAACATATTTGTTAATATTTGTAATATGTTATATATTTGTGGATTTTAGGTGATGAAAGGTAGAAATAGTACAACTTTTGGTCGGACCCAGACCAATACCTATTTTCCCCATTTATATTTAACTCCCATGTACGCGCAACGAACGTACGCGCCGACAGCACAGTACGCATCCCACGCGTAGTTTGAGGGTTCACTGTATATCGTATAAATACGATAGAATATGACTATTTTGTGATCTCGTATGTCTCTGTGACGTCACGATCTCTCCTACAGCACGACGTAGGACGAGTAGATCGTATATTATAAGATTGTAAATAAGTTAAGTTATAAAAGGCCTAATATGCTATTAAGCAATATTGCCATGGTCTTATGTAGTATATATGAATTTATCGTATATATTAATATAATTTATCGTATAGAGCAACCTAAATGCGGTACGATAATTTGGGCTCCTGGTGGTTTGCCAAGGCAGCAAGGTGTGTTTTTGAGGTACGCCAGAGCCTTCACGAACACCAACCAGTTAACATCTAAATTTTCCGCCCTCAGTTGATCGAGCTTTTGTGCCTGTAATCACAATACACATACAGCAATACACGCAGCTACACCATCATGACGCTCTCATCGACACCATGACTGACTGATAGATAAGCATATTATTCATGTCCATTCCCATTTAATCATTTATTCTTTCTTTAACTTGACTCGAGTCTTGGGACCGAAGTCTCGTTCCCCAGACCCCATTGTCCACCGCCATATTGGGTAAAACGTTCTCCCCTGCCTCATTGCCACGTGGAACTATTGGCGAGTTAATTCCTGGCTAATATTAACCCTTATAACCTTACCCTATATATACATTTATTATGTGAGACCTTTGGATATAAATTAGCTTGTTTCAGATTGAATTCAATTTAGATATAGAGTAGTTTCATTTAGATTGATTTTATTTGATTCATTATAGCTTAGTAATATTTAACTTCCATTGATAGTTTACCATATTGGTGCCCAGACCCGGGATTTAGCTACCAGTAGGGGATTTTTCTTAGGCAATGAGCAAGGGATTAGCCCAGGGATGCAGGAGCAAGGACCCCGGAGGGGTGGGGCTTGGCTATCTCCCTGTACCTCAGGCGCCGGTACCTCAGCGAATAGCCATAGTAGGGCATTCATATGCAACTAGGCTAAGGGCAGCTGACGGAGGTACTGAGTCGTATCGGGCGTCGGAGGGGGAAAGAACTTTCAGGCTGACCTACTTCGGGGTACCGGGAGCAACCGTTGACACCCTGAAAGTCTCCCCCCAGTGGGGACAAGTGGTTCGGTTTAGGCCGCATATGATCTTTTTGTTTATAGGCGGCAATGATATACGCCCCGGTACAGTACCCCGCGAGTTAGCTGTCGCAATCAAAGAGGTGGCGCTGGATCTGGAGCGTGAGTCCGGAGGGAGCTGCAAGATCGTGGCAATTGAGAGCCGGACGAGAGTCCGAGGGTTCTCAGCGGCGGATTATCAAGCTATAAAAAATTCTGTTAACCGCGCCCTGAGGTGTCGGTTAATAGAAACGAAGCACCGCTTTGTTTCTCTCACACTCAGCATCCGAGACCTCGACCAGGATGGTGTCCACCTCGACTTAGACACCAATCAAGTCCTGTATGACAAGATTGTAGGGCTGACGAAGCGTTGGCTAGAGAGGGACGCCGGGGTTATATCGTTGCGCCTGCCTAAGTCCTGCTTCCCACCCATCATCTTTCCCCAGTAATTTTCTTTTCCGTTTCAGACTTCCTGTGACATATGACCTGACCTAACATTTTTTTCTTGTTCAATATGATCCATTAGTAGGTATTGCTATTTAGTGTACTATTTTTTCTCCATAACATAGAAGTCCGCCGGTTGGCGTCTCTTAACCCGTTGAGCCCCGGCTAGTTATAATATTTTGTTCACCCCAGTCCCAAGCCATTTTCACTTCTTTTTTTTTTGTTTGCTAAAATGGAAGACAAGGATGAGAAATTAAAAAAAAAAAAAAAAAAATCACCTCGAATATTTGGGGGGGGGGGGGGGGGGCCGGTGGGGGGTTGGGGGGGGGGAGCCTCAACAAAATTTGTTGAGCCAAAATGGAAGAGAATGGTGAGAAATGAAGAAAAAAAGAAAAAAAAACTCACCTCGGTCATTTGGGGGGCAGGGGGGGGGGTCGAAAGTTCGTCTCCCCCGCATGACCACCCGCCCGGGAGCACTAGGGTGAAAACTGAGTATGGCATTGTACGGCATACATCCTAAGGAGTGTCTCACATAAATCTCAAGCCTCTAGCTCCCATACTACCGGAGTAATGAAGGTTCAAAGTGGCGGTGAACTAAGGGTGTAAAGTATCCCCACTAAGCCCACCACCACCAGCCGCGCGGCTGTCTCGGCCCGCTCACACCTACCGGCCCGGCTCCCACACACACTACGGTACCTCCCCCTCCTATTCTCCCGCCATTTCCTACCTTACGAGCCACGTAAGTGTTTTTTATATGTCGGACGCACGTGATGCGTCGCTGGGAGTTGGTGATCAAACACTGCCGACGCATCACGTGCGACGCTGGGTCTCACCGGGTTAATTAGACTATTATTTGGCCGTTGTCTTTGTAACGTAATATTTAGATACATAGCCTATAGGCTCGCATGCAAAATTTATAAAAACGATAAAGAGACACCGTCTAGTGGGGTGCTGATCAAAGCCCCTAAAAATCAAAGGGCGGGACTTCGGGGAGTATTAAATAGGCTAATTGTGGACTTAAACACTTTCATCACTACTGCTGAACTAGAGGAATTGGAGGCTAGATTAGATAACGTCCAGGCTACCCACGGTCGTATTACGGCTCTGAGTGAGGTGATTGTGGCTGACATGATAGAGGAGGAAGAGATAGTTACAGAGTGTGATAATCGCGCCCTCTATGACGAACCTGTCTTTAGAGCGAAGCGCCTATTACAGCGTGCTGTCGCAAGTAAGAAGGGAGGCGATAATGAGGCCCATAGAAGGGCTGACCCAAAACATACTGTACACCTCCCAAAGCTCAATCTTCCTACATTTGGGGGCAAGTTAACCGAGTGGTTAGCTTTCTGGGACGTACTTCGATCTACGGTTCATGAATCCTCTTTGGATAATGTCCGCAAGTTTCACTATCTGAAGGGACAAATGGAAGGAGAGGCCTTACATTTAATAGAGGGTTTTGCAGTAGTGGGTGGTGTTACGAACTGGCACTCGGGTACACAAGGGCTCTCAATCAGGACTCGAATACGGCTCGCTGCCACAACGGAAACACACGATCCCAACCCCTGAGTACTGCCAGCCGAACAAAAAACACCAATACCCTCCAGAGTTCAATCTGCTATAACGGGGTATACAAGAACTCGGTACTAGTGTTCAACAACAGACTAATAAAGAGACAGGAATTATCTAGTCTGGTCAACAATCAAACAATGAAGTAAAAACAACAACACAAAAGAATAGTGTTGGCCGAAGCCGAAGTAATCCACCCTTGACTATGAACTTAAGAAGTCCACCACCCTCTACTTCGGATCGGCACTATTACGTTACGTTAATTAATAGTCCTTAACCCATAACTGTCGGGGCGCAACATAAGTCGAGTATAATAAATCTGGACTATCTGGCGGCGCTCGACATAGGTCGTGTGGCAATTTCAGCACGTAATGTTGCTGAGAGAGAGAGACAAGTGGTGGCAGGAGAGTAGTGAGTGTATGACTGCTCCAGACCACCGCGGCGAACCTACTGACACGAATCCCACCTCCTCCCTCGCTCTCTCACTCGCTATATACGGAATTGTATGGGGAAAGTGCCGAATTACATGCTTTTTGCACTCGCGTTGCATGGTTGTTGCAAGAAAACTAGCCATCATAAAAGGATCGTTATGGTGTCATTGGAAAGCTCTGTTTATGCCCTTTCAGGGATAGATACTTGTTTTACGCTCTGGGTCTTATTTAGGCATGAAAATGATCACGTAAACAGCCCTATTTTGGGTAAAAACACCCCGCTGGGCGGTACATATAAATAAACCGCCTAGGCCGCTCGTAAGGTGTTAAGCATCGAGCAAGGAATCTTCTGAAAAAAGTTAGATGCTTCTCGGATGCTCGTAAGAAGTACGTATCGGATTTTGAACAGTAATTCAATAAGCAAAAACACTGGCAATTAAATACTATTAAAGGCTTAAAATGGCATAAGAATAATTAAAAAAATATGCAATAGTAAATGGCAAACATTAAAAGGAAGTACTCCGCAAATGCAACGGCAATAGCCTACTCGGATTGTGCTCGTGGGCCACTAATCACTAAAGTAGCCAAGCTTGCAACACATGAAATCAATAGTGCATAAACAATATCATACATAAGGAAAGATTCAATACTATTCTGTATCTACTAATCGAGTAAAGTCTAGCGGGGGTACTGTAGGCAAAAAGGTAGCAGTGACTGAGCAAAAACGGCTCGTAGCCTAGCGAAGTCCTCACGACTGTTTAAAGTATTACGTTAAAACTAACAAGTGCACTTTGAGAAATCCAGATCCCTTGTATCTGGTTTTCTCCCGGCTCCTTGACAAAGTAAAAACAAACTGTTAATAAAATACAGGGTGGTTAGGCTCTTGCCCTCACGCACTGTAAATTATTAACTCAACACAGTCAGCCGCGAAGACAAGCTAGGCTTCACTGAACCGAAACGAGTATGCAGGTTTATCGCTTAACCACTGCATCAAACAACAACTCGTAACACAGAAAAGCCTTACCCCAGTCTAGCATTACCTAGACTAGCAGAAAACAGGAATAATAACACACAGGGAAATGCATATACCAGTGCAACAAACATAAATCAATCCTATTCTAAGTCAACCCTTCCAAAATAGGCTATCTAATAGGCAAGTATCTCCTGAGAACTCAAGCGATAATACGTTGGCTGACTAGCTCTGCACCAACGGGACCATGGAAGTTAAACAGGGCAGGGAAAAGAGGAAATAAGAATGTAAGGTAGTAGAGAAAGTTCCCATCAGTCAGAAGAATATAAATAGTTAGCAAGGGATATGAGAAGTCGCTCTGCCTAATGAGTTCTGATGAAAAAATGGCTAGACTTCCCTTTTATACCCGGCCCTCTAGTGAGCCCAACATGAACTACTAAGGACCGCCCACTGACAACCATTACGTAATTTCTCTCTCTCCTCTGGGATACACAAAGGCTCCCCCTAGCACTGAGGGAGGGAGGAGTGCTAGTGAGTTAGGCCTACCTCCTGCCTGGCGTACCCACTGACACCTAACTGTGGCTGTTTCTCTTCCCATCATTACAAATAAGTTTTACACACAATACTTATAACTAATGATATCAAATAGAACTCGTTGACTCAGATGAAAACAAAATACATATTCATAATACTTATAGTACAACGGCTCACACGAACTGAGTTAGGAAACTCTACATAGACTACAGCCAAAGTTCCTGCCCTGACGATCCTAGCGAGAGTGGGGCATGACTAGGCGTTCTGTACAGCATGCTCACACGTGGACATGCGTCACAGTGGTAGTTATCTTGAAGCGGTACACTTATTAGAGTCCACATACGGGGATAGAGAGCAGTTAAAGATGGCCCATGTCGTTGCCTTGTTGGGGCTCGCAGAACCACAGTATAAGATTGATGAGTTGACAAACTTCAGGGCAAATATGGAGTGCCATACTCGATCGCTAGACACCCTAGGGCTTACCACGCAGGAAATGATAGTCATTATCTTGCGTCAGAAGCTTACTATGGCAATACTTGATAAGGTAAGATCATTTGAGCTGGGGGAGTTCAAAACTCAGTTCAGCAAGGAGATCAATAATCTACAGTTGAACAAAGGGAGAATGTATGCGTCGGGAGGGAGTGAGAATGTGGAGAAGAGGGGAACAATAAGCATGACAGTGGGGACTAAAGTAAAGAAAGAGGGTGCGTATAAGAAACCTGCTCAGATTCTATGTAAGCTATGTAACAACAAACATAAATGGAGTTTCTGCATAAAATACCCAACAAATGAGACAAAACTAGCACAGGCGAAAAGATTGAAGCTATGTGTAGGTTGTCTAAGTGGGAAACATGGTAAGCAGGGACAATGTACTGCTACATACTTAAGGCCCTGTCGCCACTGCAAAGGACATATTTTTAGTTGTGTCCTACAGCAGATAAAGTCAAAGACGTCAAAACAGAGGGTACTACAACTGTGACACTAGGTAGCACGCAAGACACCACTATATTGCCCACAATACAGATTCCCATGGAAGGTAATGACAGTAACAAAGTTTGTCGGGTACTTCTAGATCAAGGGTCTCAACGTTCCTTTATAAAGAGGTCCGTACTAGTGGGACTGAAGCACCGAATCGTAGGGGCTGAGACTCTTCGATTACAGGGCTTCACAGGGGTTACTGATAAGCAAGACTACGAGATAGCGGAGATTTCATATTTCTATCGTAAAAACCGGTACTTTATGACTTGTATCGTAGTAGACACCCTACCAGAATATGTATCTGTGGGTGTGAAGAAGGTGGAACACACATTACGTAGCAAGGGGGTTAACTTGTCAGATCCCATGGGAAATCAGAGTGAGGTGCATGTTCTACTTGGTGTGGATCATTATTATGAAGTAGTATACCCTGGATTTAAAAAAGATGTGTGGTGTAATTTTAATCCCCACTAAATTTGGATACTGCATGAGCGGAAAGGTGCATACTACACAGTCAAAGGTCCTGGTCGACACGGTCTCAATATATAGAGTCAATGTAACCGCGGCAGAGGAGTTGGGAAGGGAGGATTCCCAACCTAGTGACCCTAAGATGGCTGCCGAGTTCGACCTGGAACGACTGTGGAGATTGGATCACATAGGCATTAATCCTATGGAGACTGATTATGACTCGGAAGTTGCGCTACAAAGGTTTGACGAGTCTGTGTGCTACTGTGCCTCAGACAAGCAATATAAAATTAGTTTACCCTGGAAGAACAGTGAGATAAGCCTGCCTACCAACTATGGTTTGGCATTAGGTTGCTTGCGCGCATTGCAGCGAAAATTGTCTAACGAACCGAGCACGCGCCAGGCGTATGACGATGTATTTCGGAGTTATGAGGATAGGGGCTTTATTGAGAGAGTCGATGTCAAGGAACCGTTTAAGACGGGTAGGGTTCACTATCTGGCCCATCATGGGGTAAGGAAAGATAGCGTCACCACACCAATACGGGTGGTGTATGACTGTTCTGCCCACCAAGGTCAACAACCCAGTCTAAATGACTGCCTGTTGACAGGTCCGTCCATGGTGTCGGACCTGTCCCAACATCTATTGCGGTTTAGGCTGGGGAAGTACACCTATACCAGTGACATTGAGAAAGCATTCTTGATGGTCAAGCTAAAGGAGGAAGATAGAGATGTTACTCGCTTTCTTTGGTTCGGCGACATTAGCGACTCTGAAAGTCCCATCATAATATACCGTTTTCGGGTTGTACTGTTTGAGGCCACTTGCTCGCAGTTTTTGTTAAATGCCATAATCAGAAAACATCTAGCTGACACTCATGAGGACACAAGTAAACTATCTCGCGGATTATACATTGACAATTTGCAGGGTACTAGCGATAGTCAAGATGATTTGTTATATGCATACTGGCAAGCACGCAGATTGTTTGCGGATGCACATCTATTTCTCCGCGAGTGGGTTACTAATAGTGAAGATCTTCAGAGTTTAATACAGGTGGATGGTACGGCATCTCTTAACCAGGAAAAGTCCAGAAATTTGGGGATGATCTGGCAACCTAAACATGACATACTAACTTTTCAAACAAGGTCTTTTGCTCAGCAGACAGGAGCACACACAAAAAGAAGTCTGTTGAGCAAAATTGCGCAATTTTTTTATCCTTTGGGTTTAGCATTACCTGTTACCATAAGAGCTAGGATTCTAATGCAGGAAGTTTGGAGACGTAAGATAGGATGGGATGACAGTTTGCCCGAGGACCTGAATGACCAAGGGACATTGTTGTTGAATGAATATGCCATCCTATGTACTAAACCTATACCTCGTAAAGTGGCGGCGTTCGGTGACGTTACGTTACACACGTTTTGCGATGCTAGCGCCACGGCATACGGGGTAGCCATATATGTCGTTACTTCATTTGGGGCACATTTAGTTACAGCCCGGGACAAGGTAGCCCCGGTTAAAAAGGTAACTATCCCTAAAATGGAATTGACTGCGATGCTGCTATTAGCACGTCTGGTGCAACATGTACGCGCAGTATACGAGAGCGAATTAAATATTGAAATCGTTCATGTATGGTGCGATAGTCAGGTCGCACTCAACTGGATACATAGCAAGAAGTCTCTGCCAGTTTATGTGCGGAATAGGGTAGATGAGATTAGAGCCCTTTTGCCAGACGTTGCTTATCATTATGTAAATACAAAAGAAAACCCTAGTGATCTCATAACTAGGGGTATAACTGCTAGCCAGTTAATGAAGTCCGAATTGTGGTGGCATGGTCCAAAGTGGCTGCTCCATGAAAGTGAATGGACGATATGGCATGCTGTTGGTGAGGGACTTCTGCCACTGGAAACAGTGGCAGTTACAGCCCAACCAAATGAGCCACCGGGTCCTATCATTAAGTGGGCAAGATTCGGTGACCATAATAAACTAGTCAGAGTTGTAGCTTGGGTATTGCGATATGTATCCAATCTCAAGCTTAAAGTAACGGACCAACTCTGCAACAGGGGTTACAACATTGATGCTCGTGAATTTAAAGCAGCTGAAGTAACTTTGATCAAATGGGTTCAAGTAGAAACCTTTCCTAATGAATTAGAATTCTTGAAAAGCTCGAATAAGACATTAATGCCTAATATAGTGCGTCAACTAAGGTTGCACCTAGACAATGGCCTCATCAGGTGTGAGGGTCGCCTGAAGTGGTCAGGTGTACCAGACGGCACAAACCGACCTATACTTATGCCAACAAGACATCACGTTACTGATCTATTGATCATACGTGCACATAGGGAAGTAAAACACTACGGGGTATGTCATATTATATCCAATTTACGTCTCACATGGTGGATACCCAGGGTTCGACAAGTAGCTCGACGCGTAGTACGAAAGTGTGTAATATGCCAGAGACTAAAGGGTAAACCATATGCAACTGGACCAGCTCCACCCCTACCTGAATGCCGTGTAAAGCACGTAGAACCTTTCCAAGCGGTAGGATTAGATTACACAGGGGCATTGAAGACGAGGGAGAGTGAGAAGGTTTATATATTATTGTTTACCTGTGCGACATCTCGAGCGGTACACCTAGAACTATGTGATAATATGTCTAGCGAAGAATTTATGCTGGCGTTTAGACGGTTTTGTGCCCGTCGTTCATTCCCTCAACTCATTCTTAGCGACAATGCTCCCACTTATGTCCAAGCATCAAAATATCTAAAGGATATGAGTAGTGATCCTACTATCATCACTTTTTTGGGAGAGAAGAAGTGCGAATGGAGGTTCATTCCAGTTTAGGCACCTTGGTTTGGTGGAATGTGGGAACGGTGTGTCGGCATAGTAAAGTCAGGACTCAGAGCGGTTGTAGGACGTGCTCTATTGTGGAAGAGTGAGTTGACGACAGTCCTCACAGAGATAGAGGCAGTCGTGAATGATCGCCTGCTTACATATGTGTATACCGACCTGCAAGAACCACTACCATTAACGCCAGCTCACTTGCTATATGGAAAACCATTGACTGCGTTTCCATCTGATTTTCAGTCCATAGTAGAGTTAGAGGATCCCTCGTTGTACTCTGAGGTAGCGGTGTCTAAGAGATACCAGTATATATCCAGGATAATAGAGGATTTTAGGAAACGGTGGATTAGTGAATATCTGCTAGCATTGAGGGAAAGGAGTATTACTCCCTCTGGTAGACCAACGGCACCTACAGTTGGCGAAGTTGTTTTAATTAAAGAAGATAGTCCTCGTTTATACTGGAAATTAGGCCGCGTATTGGAGGTATACAAGGGGGCAAACTCTGTAGAGCGGGTGGCGCTATTGAAGACAGCCACTGGAACTACTGTTCGTCCTATCGCACGTTTGTACGCTTTGGAGCTCGATTCCATTTTGCAATCTGATGCTCCACCTGTTATTGCTGGTTCCGAGGATTCTCAAAGGAACGACTCACCTCTTACTGATGGTGATCATTCTCGGACCGGGACGCGTCCCAGACGCTGCTGCTGGTGCCGTCGACTTGTGGCGTCAGAAGATAGCCTCTGGGCAACTTTAGGTTTAAGGTGGGGTTCAGGTCTTTTTTGTGGGGGGAGTGTATCGTATAAATACGATAGAATATGACTCTTTTGTGATCTCGTATGTCTCTGTGACGTCACGATCTCTCCTACAGCACGACGTAGGACGAGTAGATCGTATATTATAAGATTGTAAATAAGTTAAGTTATAAAAGGCCTAATATGCTATTAAGCAATATTGCCATGGTCTTATGTAGTATATATGAATTTATCGTATATATTAATATAATTTATCGTATAGAGCAACCTAAATGCGGTACGATAATTTGGGCTCCTGGCGGTTTGCCAAGGCAGCAAGGTGTGCTTTTGAGGTACGCCAGAGCCTTCACGAACACCAACCAGTTAACATCTAAATTTTCCGCCCTCAGTTGATCGAGCTTTTGTGCCTGTAATCACAATACACATACAGCAATACACGCAGCTACACCATCACGACGCTCTCATCGACACCATGACTGAATGATAGATAAGCATATTATTCATGTCCATTCCCATGTAATCATTTATTCTTTCTTTAACTTGACTCGAGTCTTGGGACCGAAGTCTCGTTCCCCAGACCCCCATTGTCCACCGCCATATTGGGTAAAACGTTCTCCCCTGCCTCATTGCCACGTGGAACTATTGGTGAGTTAATTCCTGGCTAATATTAACCCTTATAACCTTACCCTATATATACATTTATTATGTGAGACCTTTGGATATAAATTAGCTTGTTTCAGATTGAATTCAATTTAGATATAGAGTAGTTTCATTTGGATTGATTTGATTTGATTCATTATAGCTTAGTAATATTTAACTTCCATTGATAGTTTACCACAGTATACATGCCCAAAAGGAGAGTGTGGCTGCTGAAGCACAAGGAAGTTAAGGATAGGTTTCATAGTGAACTGGAGGAAATGAATAGAAATAAGGAAGCTAGGCCTAGCGATGTAAATAGTCAATGGAATTTCCTTAAGCATAGCCTTCTCGCTGCCACTGACAAAGTCTGTGGGAAAACGAAGGGTCACCCCAGGAATAAGACCTCATGGTGGTGGAACGATTATGTAGAACATGCTGCGGAAGAGAAAAGGAGATGCTTCAAAGCATGGAAGAAGGGAGGCAGTAAGGAGGAATACCAGGCAGCTAAGCGAACTGCCAGAGGAGTTATTTACAATGCTAAAAAATTCATTAAGGACCTGGTCATCGAACAAGTGTGTAACACGGACAATCCCAATGGGATCTTCAACCTAGCTTGGTGAGTTAAAAATGACAGTAGGGATATTATAGGTGAACAGTGTGTTAGAAACAATAATGGGAAGATTGTGTATGCAGAAGATGAAATCAGATAAGCATGGAAGGCACACAATGAACGATTGCTAAATGTAGAGTTTGAATGGGACAAGGAACAGCTTAGTATCGAAAAATTATATTAAATTATATACTCTTAGTGTGGAAGAGTGGCTGATGCATGTGATAATAAAGACGTATGAGGATTTGCAAACTGCGGTGAAGGTGTACTGAGTGAGGAGTTCACAGTCAATGTGGAAAAGAGCGATGAATACCCATGTGCAGTGTGTGGAAAGGGTGTGGGCGCTAACTCGATTCGGTGTAGTATCCGTCGATGTTGGGTGCACCATGGGAGTAAGCGCTGTAGTAGAATAAAAGGACCCCTGCCGAAGGATAAGTCAGAAATCGAGACATTTGAGTGCGTAGTGTGCAAGGGCGAGCTTGTGTTAAATAATGATCCTGTGGCTGTGAATTTTGGAAATGAGTCATTGGAGCAGGTGGGCATGTTTTGTTACAAAGGAGTACAAAGGAAATCAAGCAACAACATATCTAGTGACCCTTCTACGTTGCTTGTCCTCCAAAACACTGAGGATCAAGTGTCCAAACAGTGGTTTAGAGTGGGTAAGGGAACATTGGAAAGGGAATTACTGCCCTAGAACTAATGTGTGGCAGGATTAGGAAATTAGTAGAGGACAGAGGGGTTAGTAACTGAGGGGGGGATAAAATAAAGTTATTTATTTACAAACGCAGTCAGTCGCGGGTTTGATGTGAGATATTTGTCTATGCGGAGTTTAAATGAATCAACGGTGATGCAGTCTAAAACGTTTCGGGGAAGCCCATTCCACAAGTTGACAACTCGATTGAAGAAGAAATTCTTAGATTCGTGCGAGTTAAAAGATTTACCAATAATTTTGCAACCGTTTCCCCGCGTGTAATTAGATAGTGATAGGTCGATAGTGAAGTACTTACTACAGTTCATATTGTTACGACCTGGCACTCGGGTACACAAGGGCTCTCAATCAGGACTCGAGTACGGCTCGCTGCCACAACGGAAACACACGATCCCAAACCCTGAGTACTGCCAGCCGAACAAAAAACACCAATACCCTCCAGAGTTCGATCTGCTATAACGGGGTATACAAGAACTCGGTACTAGTGTTCAACAACAGACTAATAAAGAGACAGGAATTATCTAGTCTGGTCAACAATCAAACAAAGAAGTAAGAAACAACAACACCAAAGAATAGTGTTGGCCGAAGCCGAAGTAATCCACCCTTGACTAAGAACTTAAGAAGTCCTCCACCCTCTACTTCGGATCGGCACTATTACGTTACGTTAATTAATAGTCCTTAAGCATCGAGCAAGGAATCTTCTGAAAAAGTTAGATGCTTCTCGGATGCTCGTAAGAAGTACGTATCGGATTTTGAACAGCAATTCAATAAGCAAAACACTGGCAATTAAATATTATTAAAGGTTTAAATTGGCATAAGAATAATTAAAAGAATATGCAATAGTAAATGGCAAACATTAAAAAGAAGTACTCCGCAAATGCGACGGCAATAGCCTACTCGGATTGTGCTCGTGGGCCACTAATCACTAAAGTAGCCAAGCGTGCAACACATGAAATCAATAGTGCATAAACAATATCATACATAAGGAAAGCTTCAATACTATTCTGTATCTACTAATCGAGTAAAGTCTAGCTGGGATGTAGTAGGCTAGGAAACAATGGCTGAGCAAGCGGCTCGTAGCCTAGCGAAGTCCTTAAGGCTGTGCGGCCAAATTACGTTAATTAACGGGGTGCTCTCTTGAGAGATCCAGATCGCTAGTATCTGGTTCTCTCCTGGCGATCCTCTCAAAGTCAAAGCAAACGAGTTAGCACAGTGTTGGGTGGCAGAGGCAAAAGCCCTCACTCGCAACACAGTGCTAAACTCACAAGGTACACAGTCAGAAAGACCACCTAGGCTTCCCACGTCTCCGTTGCGATTGTACAGGTTCAACAAAATCTAGTACACATCGGAAATCACAACACCAGTAGCCTTATCCCAGTCTAGCATTACCTAGACTAGCAGAAAACAGGAATAATAATAATAACACACAGGGAAATGCATATACAAGTGCAACAAACATAAATCAATCCTATTCTAAGTTAACCCTTCCAAAATAGGCTATCTAATAGGCATGTATCTCATGAGAACTCAAGCGATAATACGTTGGCTGACTAGCTCTGCACCAACGGGACCATGGAAGTTAAAAAGGGTAGGGAAAAGAGGAGATAAGAATGTAAAGGTAGTAGAGAAAGTTCACATCAGTCAGAAGAATATATATAGTTAGCAAGGGAAATGAGAAGTCGCTCTGCCTAATGAGTTCTGATCAAAAAATGGCTAGACTTCCCTTTTTATACCCGGCCCTCTAGTGAGCCCAACGTGAACTACTAAGGACCGCCCACTGACAATCATTACGTAATTTCTCTCTCTCCTCTGGGATAGACAAAGGCTTTCCCAGCACTGAGGGGAGGGGGGAGGGGGGGAGTGCTAGTGAGTTAGGCCCACCTCCCGCATGGCGCACCCACTGACCCCCAACTGTGGCTGCCGCTTCTCCCATCATTACAAATAAGTTTTACACACAATAATTATAACTAATGATATAAAATAGAACTCGTTGACTCAGATGAAAACAAAATACATATTCATATTACTTATAGTACAACGGCTCACATGAACTAAGTTAGGAAACTCTACATAGACTACAGCCAAAGTTCCTGCCCTGACGATCCTAGCGAGAGTGGGGCATGACTAGGCGTTCTGTACAGCATGCTCAGACTGGACATGCGTCACACCTCCCCCAAGATTTTACTTGCTCAACCTTGAGCTAAAATCTGACAAACACAGAACCCCATCAAGCCCCTCACAGCCAGCGACCGCATGGCACTAAAACAAAGCTGAGTTTATCACCAAAACACATCTTATTATAAAAAAAAAAAAATCACATTTTATAACTCCTCCCAACAATAGCAAAAAGACACAATATCATGCTCCCAGAGCGAGCTTACAGCAGCTCAGCCGTTTGATAGTTCGTGGACTACTCAAACTCTATAGGCTATGACAAACTTATACAATTATCTATATCAAAAGAAAGAGTTTTTTTTTATGATTTTTATATTTTAATATGTTTTTCCCGGCTGCACTATAAGGGCAGCCTATTTTCCTCCACTCAAACCCACACACCTGTGATAGCCTACGACTGATCATCCACCCTTGATAAACAATCCGCGATCACATTGTCACATCCAGCAATATGACGGATGTCCAGGTTATACTCCTGCAACATCAAAGACCACCTGGTTAGTCTCATATTGCGATTGTGAAATTGATTTAGGAATCTCAAAGGGTGATGATCAGTGTAGATAACCACGACTGGGCCATAGGCTGGAACATACACCTCGAAGTGCCTGAGCGACAGCACAATCGCCAGTAATTCCTTTTCTATTGTAGAATAGTTCTTTTGTGCAGCATTGAACTTCTTAGAAAAGAAACTTACTGGGTGTTCCACACCTTCATTGTCTGTCTGTAGCAAGACGGCACCAGCCCCTACACCACTAGCATCTGTTGCCAGCTGAAAAGGCCTGTTAAAGTCTGGGGCCCTGAGTATCGGGTGAGTACATAGCAAATGTTTCACCAAAGTGAAAGCCTTTTCACACTCAGGTGCCCACAAAAACTTTTTGTCTTTAGATAACAAATCTGTGAGAGGTGCCAACACCGTTGAGTAACCTTTTATGAAGCGTCTGTAGTAGCCTATCATACCCAAGAATCTCATAATCTGCTTCTTGGTTGTTGGGTGCGGAAATTTATTGATAGCCTGTACCTTGTTCTGAGGAGGGCACACCTGTCCCCTTCCCACTACAAACCCAAGGTACTGCACAGTGGCTTTTACGAAGTCACACTTTGCCAAATTTACTACCAGACCTGCTTCACTAAGTTTCCGGAACAAGGTCTCAAGGTGCTCACAATGGCTCTCAAAGTCGTCATCATAAATGATTACATCGTCCAAATATACGGTGCAATTTGGAATGTCCTTTACAATTTCATTCATCAGGTTCTGAAACGTTGCTGGTGCATTCTTAAGTCCGTAAGGCATAACATTACACCGGTAGGTACTCCCGTCCACAACAAAACCACATACCTCTTTAGCATGCTCGGACAAAGGTACTTGCCAGTAACCTTTTACTAAATCTACTTTAGACAAAAACCGAGCATTACCAATTTTGTCAACACTATCATCAACCCGAGGAAGAGGATATGGGTTAGTTGGAGTTAAACCGTTTAACCTACGGAAATCAATACAAAAGCGTACCTTGCCATCTGGCTTAGGCTGCAGTGTTACGGGGGAAGTCCATTTAACTGTGCCTTTCTCTATCAACCCTCTACCGAGCATATACTCCAACTCATCCCTCAGAGCTGGTAGTTTTATGGGGGGCACACGGTACGGGATTGACTTAAAGGGTAGATGGTCCCCCACGTCAACATCATGCATAGCCTGAGTAGTGAGGCCTGGGTGTTCAGCAAATACAGTGGGGTATGAACCGAACAACTGACGGATAGCATCAAACTGCGGCTCAGGCAAATGAGCTATAGCCTCGTCAGCCCTTAGGCTCGAGTTCCCCGCCCACTGATCCGCTGAAACATGTTGATCCCAGCTATCCTCCTCTGAAGCTTGACTGTCCCCCTCTCCTTCTCCACCACGGCTGCAACAAGCCAACACAGGGACAGTGAGAGGCTCAGAGGGGCGCCTCACATACTCTTTAATAAGGTTCACGTGACATAACTGGTTCTTTTTCCTCCTGTCTGGAGTGGCAACAAGGTAATCTAAGTCTGAAATTTTTTCTACAATTTTATAAGGTCCAGTGTACTTCGCAGAGAGGGGGTTACCAACCAAAGGCAACAAAATTAATACCTCTTGTCCTACAGTGAACTTCCGGAGCCTCACTTTGCGATCATACCTGTCCTTCATCAAAGCTTGTGATTCTGTCAAATTTCTACCTGCCATCTCCAGACTCTTAAGCATGCGCTCACGGCTTTCAAGCACATACTTTAATAATAGACAAGGCTGCACAGTCCCCTCCCAAATTTCTTTCAGCATGTTAAGGGGGCCCCTGACACGGTGTCCAAAAATCAGCTCGTTTGGACTAAATCCCAGGCTCTCACCAGGTACCTCCCGAGCAGCAAACAGCACATAAGGCAATCCAAGATCCCAATCCATACCGTTGTCAGCACAATAACACCTGAGCATGCTTTTAAGTGTAGCATGCCACCGCTCAAGCACCCCTTGACTCTCAGGGTGATACGCTGACGATACTACTGCTCGTATCCCATGCTGTTGCATTGTTTGCTTGAACATGTTGGAGGTGAAATTAGATCCCTGATCAGACTGAATCTCCTCCGGGTACCCGTACCTTGAGAAGTACCACAACAAGTTACTGACTACCGTCTTAGCCATTCCATTTTTCATAGGGTATGCATCGGGGTATCTAGTGGCAACATCCATTATGGTTAACAAAAATTTATTTCCAGCCTTAGTGGGAGGGAGTGGACCAACCATGTCAACAATAATTTTACTAAAGGGTGGCCCAATCACAGGAATAGGGTGTAACGGAGCCTTAGGAATAACTTGGTTCGGTTTCCCGACACGTTGACAAATATCACATGAGTTTATCCATGACTGCACATGAGACTTCATCCCCGGCCACCAAAACAATTTCCCCAAAGCCGCCACCGTTTTTCTGACCCCTAGATGTCCTGCCAGTGGTGTGTCATGCGCCAACCTCAGTAGGCTATCCCTGCACTCCCGTGGCACCACCAACTGGTCCACTACTCCGGACCCCTTTTGCCAACTACGTTTAGGGTCTTGAAAACGCCTATAGAGGATGCCTTCTAAATAAAAAAAATCTCCTGGCTGTGCATCGCC
Source organism: Lithodes maja (assembly GCA_037953745.1). Lineage (NCBI taxonomy): Eukaryota > Metazoa > Arthropoda > Malacostraca > Decapoda > Lithodidae > Lithodes > Lithodes maja. The sequence goes on along the minus strand of JBAKBP010005178.1, from coordinate 3,749 downwards.
GTCCTCGTCGAGCTCTACAGCTCCATTAGCACACGTTTGGAGCTCAGGGTCCAATAGTTGCAACCGACGTATATCTGAGGGTGCCAAGCGATCTAACTGCTCCCGGAGCAATGCATGACCTTCCCCGATACTGGGCTGCTCCCTCTGTCTCTCTCGATGTACATAACGTTGCTGTCGTGGAGACTCGTCATGCCCAGCCTCATCACTCTCGTTGACAGGCCCAGGGGCTACTCCAGAATTAAGTAATGGTGCTAATACTGAATCACCCAGGAGAGCCGCCGAGTCAAAACTCTTAAAACCAACTCCAGCTTTAGCCTCCTCCTGTTGATCGTTCCTCCGCTGGTCTGAAGACGGAGGACTAGGCGGTGACACTTTAGCTGCCCGAGCTCGGGTGACAACACACGCCATGGGTTGTGTCTGGCACCGCTCGACCCACTCTTGCTCTTCCCTACTCACGTCGGCCGGCCTCTCGGCAACGACTAAGGGTAGAACCTCAGAAGCGGGCATTGCAAAGTCGTTGCCGAGAAGAAGGTCGACGCCCTCCACTGGCAGTTTCTCCACAATCCTGACATCCAATTCACGTGCCACACCATCCACCTCCAACTCCAACCGCACCAGCGGGTATGACCGAGTTGCATTAATACCCTGCACCACTACCACCCGAGCCGCGTTTATAGGGTAGCCAGTCAAGTTTTTCATCAGAGTCTGGGAAGCACCTGTATCACGCAAGACCTCTACTCCATGCTTGCGACCCGCCCACATCACGCAACCCCGCCCTCTATGGTCGCAAAAAACATCCTGAGCAGGGTTCGAGCCTCCCAGGTGCTTCTGCATTGGCTGTGCCTCAGCCTCTGACGAACTGCCCCGGGCAAACTCAGATGACTTCGGAGACACACCAATGTTGCAGGCCAAAGACACAGCTGCTGTAGGTGGTTTGCTAGGACAGACTCTTGCAAAGTGCCCCTTTTTATGACATTGATAACACTCCAACTCCCCTTTGGGCTTCCCTTGGTACTGGGAAGGGCCCGGCCCCTTCTTAAATGGGACGGTGCTAGTCTTGTGGTCAGTCTTGGTATCATGGCTCTTGTACTTGTTTGCATAAGGTATATCACTAACTCGGGAGGGTGGGGCGTCACGCCCCTTGTTACCTGCCTCACTACGCTGGGCAGACCCGCACCCACGAATTAGTGATAGCCGGAGGTCAGCCATCTCAGCTGCCTCCTGTAGAGTTTTTGTTTTTTTTTCTTTAATAGTTAAAGTCATTTCTGCACCAGTACACTTATAAAACTGCTCGAGCAGAAACAGCTCAGTCAACTGTTCGGCCGTCTCAGCTTTCTCAGAACGTGTCCAGTTTTTAAGTGCATCTTTTAAGTCCCGGGCATGTTCAAGAAAGGTCGCCTCCCTAGTCTTTGTAACACCCCGAAACTTCAATCGATATGTTTCCGGTTGCAACTCGTATGCCCGTAGGACAGCTCTCTTCAATTCTGGGTAGTCAATGCAAGACTCTAAAGGCAGTGCATCATAAGCCTTCAGACCCTTACCCGTAAGTCTTGAGGAGACTAGAGCTGCCCACTTCTCTTCAGGCCAATTATGCTCCCTACACTTCTTCTCAAAACGATTAAAAAATTCTGTGACTTCAGTTTCACTAAATACCGGCACCAATTTGACTAAGTGGGCCAAGGACTGCTCTCTTACTTGGCCCTCACGGCCCATCCGAGTCCCTGTCGACTCTGCACGAGTCTTATCTAAATCTAATTTAGCACAATATTTCTCTGAGTCGTACCTAAGCTCAGCCTCATGCCTCCTGGTCTCATCCTCCTGCCTCCTAACCTCAATCTCATGCCTCCTCGTCTCATCCTCCTGCCTCCTGGTCTCATCCTCCTGCTTCCTAGCCTCAATCTCCTGCTTCCTAGCCTCAATCTTAGCAAGCTCAAGTCTAAATACCATATCTGGAGACAGGCAGGAAGAGGGAGCTGCCACTACTGAAGGAGGGGGGGCAAAAACTGGGGAACCACCATGTGCACCACCCGAGGGCACTCCAATCTGCCAATTCTCATCCCTCTGTGGGAGAGTGCTAACCTCCGGTAACTGAGTGGACGGCACTGTGGGAGTCGAGTGAGAGGGGATCTGGGGAGGAACCCCCCCAAACGCCCTCTCCTCCGAAACCCCATGTCGCCCACGCAACACCCAGGAAATCAGCTCCCCCTTGGACATCCCTACTACATTGGAAATGCCCAAAACCTTGGCTATCAGGTGCAAGCCACAAACATCCACCCCAGTCAGCCTCTCCTCCGTCACGTGGTACCGCTTACTCACAAAAACTCTAGCATCCTCCTCACTGGTTACTAACGGCACACCTTCAAATGGCATCTCTCGCTCATCGTTAGGGCTAATTCACGACATACTGAAGTCCACAAAAAAATTCTTGAGACAAAAGTGTTAAACTTCCTATGCAAGCACTAATTACTAAATTAACTGGAGTCTCTTAAATGCTTTACTAATTGCCATACAAAAAAAAAATATTCTTCAATATGCACGCTAAAATACAAACAAACAAATGTTGTACAACTCTGCAAAAATTTATACTGTTCACAAAATCCTAAGCAAGGTCGCCATTTGTTACGACCTGGCACTCGGGTACACAAGGGCTCTCAATCAGGACTCTAGTACGGCTCGCTGCCACAACGGAAACACACGATCCCAAACCCTGAGTACTGCCAGCCGAACAAAAAACACCAATACCCTCCAGAGTTCGATCTGCTATAACGGGGTATACAAGAACTCGGTACTAGTGTTCAACAACAGACTAATAAAGAGACAGGAATTATCTAGTCTGGTCAACAATCAAACAAAGAAGTAAGAAACAACAACACCAAAGAATAGTGATGGCCGAAGCCGAAGTAATCCACCCTTGACTAAGAACTTAAGAAGTCCTCCACCCTCTACTTCGGATCGGCACTATTACGTTACGTTAATTAATAGTCCTTAAGCATCGAGCAAGGAATCTTCTGAAAAAGTTAGATGCTTCTCGGATGCTCGTAAGAAGTACGTATCGGATTTTGAACAGCAATTCAATAAGCAAAACACTGGCAATTAAATATTATTAAAGGTTTAAATTGGCATAAGAATAATTAAAAGAATATGCAATAGTAAATGGCAAACATTAAAAAGAAGTACTCCGCAAATGCGACGGCAATAGCCTACTCGGATTGTGCTCGTGGGCCACTAATCACTAAAGTAGCCAAGCGTGCAACACATGAAATCAATAGTGCATAAACAATATCATACATAAGGAAAGCTTCAATACTATTCTGTATCTACTAATCGAGTAAAGTCTAGCTGGGATGTAGTAGGCTAGGAAACAATGGCTGAGCAAGCGGCTCGTAGCCTAGCGAAGTCCTTAAGGCTGTGCGGCCAAATTACGTTAATTAACGGGGTGCTCTCTTGAGAGATCCAGATCGCTAGTATCTGGTTCTCTCCTGGCGATCCTCTCAAAGTCAAAGCAAACGAGTTAGCACAGTGTTGGGTGGCAGAGGCAAAAGCCCTCACTCGCAACACAGTGCTAAACTCACAAGGTACACAGTCAGAAAGACCACCTAGGCTTCCCACGTCTCCGTTGCGATTGTACAGGTTCAACAAAATCTAGTACACATCGGAAATCACAACACCAGTAGCCTTATCCCAGTCTAGCATTACCTAGACTAGCAGAAAACAGGAATAATAATAATAACACACAGGGAAATGCATAT